>JBBPKN010000162.1:22453-62691 GCA_038089275.1 Pulveroboletus cf. rosaemariae | reverse complement strand
CATAAGAGATAATGTACATATGCAAGATAGTAGTAAAGGAGTCTTTGGGAACTGAGATACACGCCAAACAGATGACATAGAGTCCATATGCATACCTATTAGGCACAGCATGTTGTGTGTTCCTGGCTGCGCGCATGCTTGTCAATTCTGACACTCCCCCTCAAGCTGCACGGAGCCCAAGCTCGGCGGCAAAGTGTTTGACCTTGGGAGATGGAAGGGCTTTGGTGAGCGTATCGGCAATCATGTCAGCGGTGGGGCAAAAAATGAGACGAATTTTGCCATCATCGATAATCCAACGGATAAAGTGGAAGCGAATATCGATGTGTTTGGTATGAGCATGGTACTGATGGTCATGGGCAAGGGCGATGGCGGATTGATTATCAGAGAAGAGGGAGATAGGATCGGTGCACTGAGCAAAGACATTGGCAATAAAAGAACGGAGCCAGAGGGCTTCCTTAGTACCGTGCGTGGCAGCAACATACTCACTCTCTGTGGTTGAAAGGGACATGATCTCCTGCTGCTTTGATGCCCAGGATACAGCGCCTCCATCTAGAAGAAAAGCGTAGCTGGATATCGCCTTGCGGTCCTCTGCCATGCTGCCATTGGCATCCGTATACCCCTGTAGTACTTTCTCAGTACCACCGTATGTGAGGCAGAGGTTTCTTGTGCCAAGGAGATACCGATAGACGCGCCTAATGGCGTCCCAATGTGGCATGCCAGGGTTACTAGCAAAGCGCGAGACGGTCGCAACAGCATACGAGATGTCAGGACGAGTCCCGAGCGCTGCGTACATAAGGGAGCTGATGGCCTCACGGTACAGGATGTGTTGCATGGCCGCATACTCAGCGCCAGTAGAGGGTGACTGATTGGTGGTTAGTTTTGTCTGGGGGTCCATAGGCGTAGAAATTGGCTTGAGTTCGTTGAAGCCAAAACGGCGGGTGATGGAGTCGAGATATGATTGCTGGGAAAGGGCGATGGTGCGGTCAGCACGGTTTCATATCACCTCAATCCCTAAGAGCCAGTGAAGCTTGCTGAGATCCGTGATCTCAACATGCATGTGGATCTTCTCCTTGAGGTCACTTATAAGGGTGAGGGTGGAGTCAGCTATGGTACAGTCGTCAACATGTATGACTATGATGAGAAAAAACATCTCATCGCGTTTGATGAAAACGGCTTGGTCGACTGCACACTGGCGGAAACTGAGAGCCTTGACCAAAATGTTGACCAGCTTCTGGTACCAACAGCGGCCGCTTTGTTTGAGACCATATAGCGTCTTGTGCAACCTGCAGACATGGTGTGGGTGAGCTGAGTCGACATACCTGGGGGGCTGGCGCATGTAAATGCGTTCGTCAGGCAGGAGCTCGCCATTGAAATAGACACCCTTGATGTCGATTTGGTGTAGCTCAAGATCAAGACGTGCAGCGAGGGCAAGTACAGTGCGGATAGAAGCGAGTTTTGCAACAGGGGCATAGGTGTCATAGTAATCGACGCCCAGGACTTGAGAAAAGCCTTGTGCAACAAGGCGTGCTTTGTAGTGTACAACAGTCCCAGCAGCATCCTTTTTAGCATGGAAAACCCATTTGGAACCTACTATATTTGCGGTAGATGGTGGGTCGACAAGTTCCCAGGTGCCAGCTTTGCGCAAAGTAGCAAGTTCTTCGTTGATGCTCTGTTCCCAGAGTGGCCAATCCAGATGGCATTTAGCTTCAGTCAGAGAGGTGGGTTCAAGAGCTTCAGCCTCAGCAATAGTGTCATTTAGAAGGAGTACCAGTTCAATGTTATCATCGTAGGTGTCGGCCGCGAGCATTTCATTTGCTGTCCCCTCCCCCTCAAGTGTGGTGGGGCCGGTATCTGGGTCACATGTACCTGCTTCCTGAATTGGGTCAGGGAGCTGAATGCCGCAAGGTGGCATGGGGTCAGCAGCCTTGCCATGGATGATGTCGAGGACACGTTGAGAGGGTTGGCAGATGCGTTTCGGGCGACCTATGGCAATAGGGGCTGAGAATGATGGCAGAATGAAGATATTGGATGTGGCTTGTGTAGCCAACAGCAATGACTGGGCTACGGTGGCATTAGGTGCAGTGGCATGGGGCTGGTGGTTAGATAATGGTATGTGCGTGACATCGACTTCATGGGGTGGTGCATCATCCTCCCCCTCAATGTCACGGTGCATCTCCTGCTGCCAATAAACGTTGCACTCAACTGTAACAGTCCGCTTCGCTGGCCAATAGACACAGTAAGCGTTTTCAGATTGTTCATCAACACCCATCCAGTGGACTTTGTCAACCTTCCAGGCGAGTTTATGACCATGCGCAGTCTTGGCGTAAATGACAGATCCCCACTCCCAGACACGGCTGAGGTCGGGTGGTCACCTGTGAGCAACTTCATACGGTGTCAAGCCATTCAGGACCTTGGTGGGTGTCCAATTTTTCAGCCAGATAACATGTCAGGTGGCCTCACCCCACAAAAACTTCGGCAAACTGCTTGCATGGAGTAGGGCACGGACACGCTCAAGGATCGTGCGATTGAGCCGCTCAGCGATGCCATTGTGCTGGGGGGTATCAGGGGCGGTGAAGCGCTGCACAGTTCCCTGACGGCGGAGGTAGGTGACAAACTCTTTCCCTTGGTATTCACCACCGCGGTTGGAATGAAGCATCTTCACCTTTGCAGCCAGCTGCTGGTCGAGCCAAGCCTCAAAGAAACAGTAGGCTTGAAAAGTTTGACTCTTCTGGCAAAGAGTATAGAGGTAAGTGATGCACAAGTGGTCATCAGTGAATGTGACATAGTAGCGACGATCGCCGAGGGTTGCAATCGGAGCCAGCCCCCAGAGATCGGACCAGATAAGGTCACCAACTGACGCCACATGCTTCCCCTCGCGAGCCTTCAAAATTGGCTTTCATATTGCCTTGGCATACACGCAGGACTCGCAAAAGGTGCCATCGTCTTGCAATTTATCATATTTTAAGCCACTGACCAAGCCCCTTTCCACTAGGGTTCTGGCAACAGAAGGGGCGATATGCCCAAAGCGATGGTGCAGTTCCATAACTGTCACGGTTTCGCTAGCAGCAGCAGCAGTAGTGGCATCATGGTCATGAATGACATGGTATAAACCCTTTGAGGTGCGGGGAATCCTACCAATGATGTCACCATCTAATCTCCGGATGATACAGAAACCATCAGCAAATGTTGTCGAGAGTCCCAGCTCCTCAAGGCGGCCGATGGACACCAACGTGTATCCCACCTCCGGTGAAAACAAGACTTCGGTGAGTTTTAATTTGGTGGAGTCGTACCCATTTGGTACCTCAATGATCATATTGCCAACCCCGGTTGCGACAAATTTCTGATGATTTGCAGCGGTGAATGACTTGGTTGGGATATTCGCAAAGTTTTCAAAGCTATTGTGGTATGGAGAGATATGGCGTGTGGAGCCGGAGTCAAAGAGTGCGACCTGGTAAGGATGAGTGTGTTCATCAAAAACCTCCATAGTGATGTCCTCATGGTTCTCATCCAGGACATCACAGTTGACGGATACCATGTCCTCAACGGACAGTGCTCTAGCTTCCTCCAGGTCCCAAACATCATCAAATACATCCTCATCAGTGACCGAGAACCAGTCTGGTACATTGTTATTTTCTTCAGTGTCTGACTCCATGGTCAACTGGCCAGGAATCACCATATCATCACTTGAGTTGTCCAGGACACCAAAGACGCCATATTCCAAGTCAGTGTCTTCATCCATGACATTTGCAACGTCACTAACAGTAGGCTTCTTTCCTCCATTATCCTTCCTATGAAAAACAGCTAAATACTCTGTGGAGCCACACTCCCAGCATTTTGGCGGGCTATGCTTCCAGCTGCCCTGCCTACCCTTATTGGAAGAAGATACTCTCCCTCAGCCTCGTTGAGGAAAAGAGGAGCTGACAGCCATGGCCTCGTCCCTGTCACAATCCTTGCCATCAAAACGATGTGAGTACTTTGCTTTCTGTTGCTCCGCTTCCTCCATGATAACTGAGATGAGGGTGTCCGGATCTAAGGTTTTCGTAGAGCTGAAAAGTTGTGCTGCCGTGAGTTGGCTCAAGGCAAAATTTGCAAGTGAATACAAAAGTGACTTTATGATGGTAGACCGGTAATCAGTTTCATCAATGATGATGCCAACGGCTACTAATTCTTCCCGTTTGGTTTGCAGTCCATCAAGAAACTGGCGAACATCGCCTCCTTTGTTCAGCTTTGACTCCAAAAACTGAGTATGCAGGTCTGTCTGTGCGTATGCTCCTTTTTCTGTATACTCCTTTGTGATCTCGGCCCACATCCCAGTAACACTGGTTTGCTTTTGGACACGCAGGGCAGTGGAGTCAGGGATCTGCTGAGTAAGCAGATGCTTGGCCATTCATTCGTTCTTCAACCATTTATTCACTGCTTCTTGCTGATTCACGGTCATTGGGGATAAATAGCTCAGCTTAACTTGGGTACTGTCAAAATGGCCCCACAGTTCTTTGGCCTCGACAGCGACCTGAAAGCGAAAAGCAAAAATAGCCCAGTTCGTGCCCCTGACTTCAAGTTTCAGCACATTACTCAGAAGGGTATCAGTGGAAATGGGTACAACGGTGGTCATGGCGGTGATAAGATTAAATTTTGTCAATGCACAGGGGAATCAGGGCTCATAACCTGTTGAAGTGTAGCACTATGTGCGGGTAAGTAGGAGTACGGAGTACATAGTGTATAAAAGTGAAAAGCTCACCTCAGTCGTGTGTGATACAATGGACTGAGGCGCCAGAGACTAAGAGACACATTATATATACGAAGAGCAAAGTATCTCATGAATATGGTAGTGACAGCATTTGTAGATCTGCCAGGCTGAAACATGGGGCATAAAAGATAATGTACATATGCAAGATAGTAGTAAAGAAGTCTTTGGGAACTGAGATACACGCTGAACAGATGACATAGAGTCCATATGCATACCTATTAGGCACGGCATGTTGTGTGTTCCTGGCTGCACGCATGCTTGCCAATTCTGACACTAGCAGCTGCCACCATGGTCAGAGAGCATCATAGATAGACACTTGAATGTGTTTGGATAACTGGATATCCTGTAGGGTATGATTTGCACTGAAGTAAGCTATATAAGCTAAATAAGTACCAAATAGGCCACTGTGATTTCACAGATGTGTTGGAATTGGTTGATTACCTATGCTCTATAGCTTACATAAGCTAATAACTACATTGCACCATTAGTTACCTTAGGATACTTAGTGACTACAAGTATCCTGCAGTTTCCTGCAGTTTCAACAAGATGTAGTAGTTTTGATGTAGCATAGTTCTGATGTAGCAGGTCGGACGAACATGCCATCTTAGAATGACGAATCACCACTCACATCGGTCACACTCTGACACCAACGCGTATCTTCCTTCTCTTCGTTTCCAATCTGGGCGTCTCGCGTCCACTGGCTTGCCGTTCCAAGAAAAAAATGCTCGACTGCCCACTATCGCCCTCATCGTTCAGTAACTCGACCTTGGCGAATACGTGAGCTCGAAGTTATTTCGATCGTCGTTCTCCTTGGACTCGCGTCACACGCTGTTTCGGTGCAATGGCAGATATATGCTGGCTTTCGTTTGCCTCGGCGACTCGCCCAAGCTGATAGACGTCTTTTTCCTACCCCCCCAGTTAGGTGTATTCCCTTTGAACAATTTCACCAATGGTCGTGATCATAATCGTTGGACGATTTTGTTCCCCCCCCTCCAAGGTCTTTTCGTGATTCTCGTCGGAAATGCATATCGCCCGGCTGGCTGTTAGCAGCTGTAGAAACGGCTCCGCCGACGCTCCTGGGAACCTCACTGATCGGCCTTTTCAACCACCCTGCACGGTTCGGTCAACGCCTCCATCTCTTGCGGCGCACGCCACAGGATTACGCCTACTCCTCCTATTCAGAGATATGTATTCTTTCCTTCTACCCTATCATTTCTCGCTACCATGCATTTATTCACCACCATTCTACTATACCCTTTCTCGCCCCACCCTGACCCACATTTAGTTTAAATAACCTACTTCCTCACTTGCCACCTCAGTTCGTCGCTCGTGTAGCACGGCTGAGTTTCTCCCTTTTGCATCGTTGTCGCCGCTCGTTTATCGCATTCCCCTTTTAGCTACACACCACCATCGTGCGATCCCCTTGAACTCTTTTTACCCCGGTCAGCGAAAGTTAACCTCTGACACAAGCAAATACTCTTTTCCATTCCACTAATGCCACCTAATGGTGTGTCCTACTCACGTCAGTACGTTCGAACAGATCGGATAAACGAGCGTGTAATGCGAGCTCGCAACGGGCAGTAATTTATACATGATCCCTTCAATAGCGCCTTACGATATCACGCAACGACCACCCCGCCGTCTCAGCATCACACGTAAATATATCATATCTACAGCATCCCTTGGCAAAAAACTCTTTATCGTACCGTGAGCACGGTGTCGAGGTACACCTCCTCGCTTGTTCCTACAAAGACCCTGAAGTCACCAGGTTCGACGACCCATTTGCGGCTAGAAGGCAAAAAAAAGGCGAGACGAGAGTGCAAATCAGATCGCTTGTTCGGGCTGAGGGTGGAAGGTCACCGGCGACGACTTGCCTGTGAGACCACACGGCCAGCTGACTCGACGTCACTGGGATGGTCACCGTCTTTGATTGTCCCGCACTGACGACCCCCTCAGTCAGCGAAACCATGAGGACAGGTGCCACACCACGGAAGGCTCACGAGATGTCCACCTTAGTGAAGCCGATTAATTGCATGTTCGGGGTGACGATGGAGCTGAAGTGGTCGGTCATGTAAACCTGTTCAAGAGGACAGACGAAACGTCAGTTCGGGGAACGCAAACGATGTCTTACCACGTAGAACTGACCTGAATGACCTCCTTGCCGTCCATCGAGCCTGTGTTGTAGACGGTCACGGTCACGTTGAAGTCCTCGTTCGTTCCGATAGTCGAACAAGACAACTGCAAGTTAGTACTAAGAATCTGTGAGTACATGCTTGGCTGACTGGTGGGGAACGACTCGACCCACTAGTTAAATGTGGTGTAACTCAGTCCGCGACCAAAGCTCCATATAGGGACAGGGGTATCGAGGACATACTACCAGTACCCTAAGTCACAGGTGAAGAGGTTGCGCACATCAAGCCACGTTTACCTGGTGTCCGAACAAGAGGGATCCATTCGGGTAGATCATGCCAGGGTCTGTCGGCCGCGCGCCTTTGAGATAGTTATAAAAGGCCGGCGCAGTGGCGATACTTCTTGGGAACGAGACAGGGAGTTTGCCTGTCGGATGGAATGTCAACAGTAAGCATAGAAGCACTCATCGAACGACATCGTCATGTGTACCAGACGGGTTGACAGCTCCAAAGACAACTTCAGCGATAGCACGGCCTCCTAGCTCTCCAGGGTAGAACTGCTGAATCACAGCGTCCACGTCTACTGTGTGATTAGGAAATTTAGGGCTGACAATCAGGGGATGACTCACTCTCTTGAATCCAGGGGTTTGCGACGGGCTTGCCGCTCACGAAAACCACGATCACCGGAGTGCCTGTAGCCTGAATGGCCTGAACCAGCGGGAACTGCACCCCTACAAGACCTAAATCCGATAAGTCGACATGTTCGCCTGTCGTCGCATTCGTGCCGGGAGCCCACAGGAGTGTCTGGTCCAACGACCACGTGCCAACCATGACGACGGCAACATCGGATCTTTTCGCTGCCGCGATCGCTTCAGGAAAGTCAGACTCGTCGTTCGACCAGAGCTTGCAACCCTCAGCAAAGTTAATCTTGATAGTTGTATTGGCAAGGAACTCGGTAAAACCCTGAAGTGGGGTTATGCCGTTGTTTGTCGCGTTGAAGAAGACATAGTCGCCGAACTGGAACTACAGTGAGCAACAGTCTCAGCGCAGAGTGGGGAGGCCACCCACTGTAACCCTATCAGATTGTGGTCCTATGAGAGCGATGGAACTGGTATTGGCACTCAAAGGAAGTACGCCGTTGTTCTCA
Organism: Pulveroboletus cf. rosaemariae; assembly: GCA_038089275.1. Lineage (NCBI taxonomy): Eukaryota > Fungi > Basidiomycota > Agaricomycetes > Boletales > Boletaceae > Pulveroboletus > Pulveroboletus cf. rosaemariae. Next base: position 54,668 of record JBBPKN010000162.1, on the reverse strand, counting down.
AGGAGAACAATGGCCTCTCGCTCCATTTGGTGGAGAAGGTCTCTGGTGGCCTGTGTTCGCATTGTAGAAGCATAATCAGGGTAGGGATAAGGGTCTGAGATACAGTTGAGCGCAACCAATAATCGTGTGGTCAGACATACTTTCGAAGAGTCCGAGTGCGAACTTGGTCCTAAGGATGGTCCTCACAGCCTCATCAACATAACTAATATCCACACGCCCGGTAGCAATTTGGTCTAGAAAATACATCAGATAGGGAAATCGAACAGAGTCGGCACGCACCCGGCAGTGTAAGGTAGGGGTAGGTCGAATTGGGTCCACCCATTTCCCCACTGAGCCCATTCTCGAGCGTGAGCTTTGCGGCACATTCCCTTGTGGGGCAGACCCCATGTAAAGTAATCAAAAAGTCCATGGCACCTGCATCAGAGGTGACAAAGTACTTATAGCCCCACTCATCACGGAGCTATGTTTACCACTAAGAAACATATCATCGCAGTCAAACAATCCAAAGCTTACAATGTCGATGAGCAGATCTACGATAGCTGTGAGCAATCCGTCCGACGATCGGAACACAACTTACGTCTGTTAGCAACACTAGGGACCCCATCATAACTTGAATAGGCCGTCATTATAGAGAGCGCATCCATACATGCGTGTTTGAATGGCTTGAGATAGAAGGTCCGAAGTTCATGTTCTCCTCCACTAACTGGGGCGTAATTCCTGCAATTCTGAGGTCACTACACCACATCCTTTTAATTGATTTTAAAACCCACAATCCCCCTTGTGGGCTGCCGTAAGCTATAAAGTGTTTGCACGTTGCAGCCACACGGGCAATCGCTGTATCACTGACGTTGCGCCGGCGCCCGGACTGGACGCCAGTAACATATGCACGACCCATCTGACCCGTTCTGATAACTCGTTGGTAACCGTACGGGCACAGCGAGGCCAGAAACGTACAAGAATGGGTCTTCTCCAAAGTTTTCCTCAACTCTACCCCACCGAAGTTCGCGGGACAAGTCAAGAACAGGGGCGAATAGCTGAGAGTAGCCCAGCCCTTCTGCTTCTGTTGCAATCGTGCTGGCAGCTTCTTGCAAGAGTGGGGCATTGAAGGACGCAGCAAGACCAATCGGGGATGGCCATATTGTTCCATTATTCGTGAACCCATGAAGGCCTGGTACGTAGTCGAAGTCGTTGAAATGGTCCTATGACACAAAAATCTCACCCTCAGACTGGAAGATAGCAGGTATACCGAGGGTTGTATTTTTCATCAAGTACTGCTGTCCGATCGTGATGGCATAAACTATCTTATCCCAAGGAGCGAGATAACCGGCCCAGATCACCCCGGCCTTGTATTCCATCATTTGTTCCTGCGTCGACAAAGTCAAGTGAAAGCTGAACATGGGTGCGAAAGGACATAACATACGAGGCCTGTTTGATTATATGTGAGTGTATCATCCAACGGATTCGTTAGGTCAGTCCATCCATCAATATCGCCCTGTATGCTGTAGTCCAAGACTAAGCATAACATAACAGAGCGCCGAAGGAAAACAATACTCGCAGTTGTGCAACCTTTTCTTTTATCGTCATCCTCGGTAACAGATCGTTCACCCGGTCCTCGATCGGCGCATTTAGACTCTTGTAAATGGGAAGGGAGCCGTCGAGGTTGTATCCTCTCGCTTCGGTGGAGAAGTGTAGATCATCGCGGACGCCAAAGTAATTGACACCAGCCGTTGACAGTGTTACGAGCGAAACCAGCACGATAACCCAAGCAGCAGCCTGGTGGCAGAGACTGTTCACCTTCATATCAATGGGTGTCCTTGTTGGGTGGTAAGCGACTCGACACGCTTCTTTATGCTGGCTAGTCCTGAAACTACCGACAAGAGTGGGGGTGTTGGCATGGAATTTCCGCAATTACTCCAGACCGCAGGAATAGTGGTAAACGCGTACCATCTACTACAATAGATCCATTTACTTCGAGGAAGCGGTGCCAGTGTGGCTGTCGGACAGCCCTCGGGTCGAGCTCGAGCCAAAGTCCAGTGAGTCACCGATAACGAATGGGGGAGTACCAATGCCAGCCCACCATGACCAAGAGTTCTTCTATTGATCGTTTCAGATTTGCGCCAACGAGGCCGGAGCTCCCTGTGCACGCGTCTCTGCAAGTTTCGGTTCCACAGTTCACCGTCTTACATAACTTACGTATGTCAAATGGTGTTGGACTTCCGCTCTTCGGCCTGCGAGCTTGACCTTGGCGTTCGTAGTGATACACGCCAGAACGTACCCTATCTTACTTTGAAACTCCAGTCGACAGGCCTTGGTGCGTATTTCAAGTACGTTGTACTTCATGAGCAGTTGATCAATCCATGTTATTTGCTGCCCCAGTGTGTGGTCAGCGTCACCTGTAAGGCTTACCTATTACCCCGCTCCGAACCCGAATCCGATTTTGTTCCGAGTCTGGTTTTGTTCTCATCATTTCCGCTCTACATCATTGACAGACGCCGTTGAATGTAAAAACAATGGCCAACTCTGGCACCAAGTCCCCCATCCGTGGCGTACCGCGGAGTGATGGTGGCCTTGACGCTCCCCAGACTCGTGCTCCTCAGCGCGCTCTAGCCAACACATCTATCCTCACCATGAGCTTGTCTGCCCTGGTAGCCTTGGCTGCCATTGTTTGCTCAACTTACATGGCCACCCCGACAAACTATCCGGTCCCCTTCAGGGACCCTCCCAGCGATGCAGTCAGTCACGTGAACTCGTAAGCAATGAATATAGTTCATCTCGTTTTGTGTTGTTCATCAAACTTCGTAGGCTAATAGGAAACGGTGGGGACTCGCCAAATGGCTCGGGAGGAATGATTCCCTCTACTGCTCCACCATTCGCGATGACGCGATGGGTTGCGCAGACAAGGGCAAACTATGTCTCCGTAACACCGTATAACTACACAGATACGTCTATCCATGGCTTCCAGGGGACGCATCAGCCTGCTATCTGGATGGGCGAAAGCGGTCAGGTTGTGGTGAGCCCTGGTGCTGGAGAGATCCGTTCAGCGTTCGAAGATCGTGGTATGACATTCAGCCACGACAGAGAGGTCGTCACAGCTAGCTATTACAACGTCGAGTTGGAGGCTATTGAAGGTGGCAAGATATTTGCTGAACAAAGTGCAAGTTGGTGTCTGTTTGTTTGGAACGTGTGCACGCCGGGCTGATGAATTTTCCATAACCCGTTCCGTAGCTTCTCGTGTTGGACATCTACGTTTCACGTTCACGGATACGAACGCTCCACCCTACGTCCTAGTAGAAGCCACGCGAGCTTCCGTGATTGGTTCATCGAGTCCTAACAACGTTACGTACCCAGAGGGAAGCATCGTCGTTGACCTTGATCGTTTGGAAATCTGTGGAAACAACCCAGAGAGACAAGACCACATCATTGCGCCAGTCTCTACACCTGCCACAAACTGGAGTGGGTACTTTTGTGCTAGATTCAATCAGCCCTTTGCTTCATGGGGCATCGCACAAAATGGAAGCGTGACCCAGAATCAGAGGAGCGGTGCTGGCGCTCTGTTGTCTGCATATGCTGTGTTCGAGCCGACCATTACCCGGGTCAACGTCAGAGTTGCGGTTTCGTTCATCTCCATTGATCAGGCTCGACAGAACCTGGAGACAGAGATACCGAATGGCCAGTCTCTCGAAGAAACTGCGAGAAACACTCGCGCTGCGTGGGCCGAGAAGCTCGATAGAATTAAACTCGTCGGGGCGACAAAGGAACAGAAAGAGATCTTCTACACTGGGTTCTTCCATACCCTTCAAGTAGGTCAACTGGCGATAACTCCGTGTGTCCGCTCATCCATGCAGTACCCATACGAACAAGACGAGTACGGAAGGTATTACTCTGGTTATGATGATTCCGTTCACGAGGGTGTATCGTACACCGGTTATTCGATCTGGGTGTGTTGGGCTCGCCTGCCTTGCCATTCTGACACTAAATCACAAATAGGATACGTACCGAGCAGCATGGGCGTGGCTTATCCTTTTCGCCCCAGAGAGGATCCCTGGAATGGTACAGAGTATGATCCAAGACTACAGTGAGGTATGCGGTGCAAGGACCGGTCAGATTGGTTACTCAACCACATTTTCCCCCGAAGGGCGGCTGGCTTCCAATGTGGAAGAACATAATAGGTGAGATTGCTCGTAGAGCCACAAACCAATTCTGAACATCGTGGACAGAGTCGAACATCATGGTACGTGAGCCCATCCTAACCATCTGGTGTCATAAGTGAACACGTCTAGGTTGCCACGCATGCAGACTCGCTCGTTGCGGAAGCGGTTCTGAAAGGCTTTGTTGGTTTCGACCTCGACGCTGCCTGGGATGCAGTATATAAAGATGCTACTGTAGCCCCAGTTAATGACACTACAGTTTCGTAAGGTTATTGCATACATATTGACGATCATCTGACAATTGCATAGGTACAGCGATCGCGAGGAGGTATGTTTCGCATTTAATATACAGTGCCGCTGAATTAACTTTGTTTCAGTTCGTCGACTACGAAGTGCGTGCAGGTTTATCCTCTGTCTATGAACAAAAGGGCTGGGTCGCGGACGATATCCACTCCGAATCTGCCTCTCGCACACTCGATTACTCTTGTAAGTCGTCTTGTGAGTCGCTAGCGAAGCTGACCAAGTCGTTCAAAACACTGTTCTAGATGATGACTTTGCGGTTTCTGTACTAGCTGGCCTACTTAACAAGACTAACGAACAGTCGTTTTTCCGAGACCGTGCGATGAATAACCCCTTTACGCTCTTCAATCCTACAACTGGCTTCATGGAGGCGAGGAATGCAAGCGGGGCTTGGGCAGGTCCAGATAACGGATGGACAGAAGGCGATAAATGGGCGTACACATTCGATGTCGTCCATAATCTTCCTGAGCTGATTGAGCGCAAGGGAGGAAACGAGAGCTTCGTCCAGTTTTTGGACGAGCATTTCGATGGTGGTGAGTGATGTTGGCTTGTAGGTGGTCCCTTTGAAAGGATTACGATAATTTGGTAGGCTATAATGATCACACGAATGAGGTTGCAATGAACGATGAGGTACACGACTCTTTACTGACGTACCCTACCACAGCCTTCCCACCACATTCCCTACCTCTATTCGTTAGCTGGCGCGGCATCCAAGACGCAGATCCGTGTTCGTCAGGTTGCAGAGTTGAACTACAACGCAACCGTCAACGGACTGTCTGGGGTAATAAGGCATATTAGCACTTGTTCCTCCAGCTTACCTCGAATGTTTACCAGAACGAAGACTGCGGTCAGATGAGTGCTTGGTATCTCTTCAGTGCGTTGGGATTCTACCCTGTGAACCCTGTGTCGGGTGAATATGTCGTCGGGAGGTATGCACTTCTGTCCATTTTGTTCAGATTCCCCCTTCGCTCATATCGTCGTCTTGTGTTCAGTCCATCCTTCGACAAAGTGTTGATCGACCTGCCATTGTCAGGCAAGACATTGGAGATCGTCTCCCCTGGTGCACCGACGAACCCTTACATACGCTCGTTAAGCGTAAATGGCCTCAACGTAGACCAGCCTGTCATCCGACACGATCAAATCGTGCAGGGGGGCGTCCTGGCATTTCAAATGAGAGATGCGCCACAGGCTTGGGCCAATGGGTTGATGGTCCGGCCATGAGTCCTTTTGGGGGATTGGGTTAGAAAGCACAAGGAGTTTATCTGCTCGGAGGAGTTTGTCAAAAGAGTGGCATCGTGTCACCTACCAGCCGCACTCTGATTGGCGTTAATTTTTATGCTACGACATTTGCGTCGTGTAAGTATGATTGGACGTGCCAGTCAACGCAAGCACCATTCCGAAGGGTGGAGACACTGCGTAATTCTCCAACGAACTAGCATTTGTGTTCGTGATAATCCAACGTTTTAGAAACCAGACTGACTTGCCCATGATACTTGACTTGCGCGTCGAGTGCTGCAACTCGATCTTTTGACTGTTGGTTCCTTATAGGCCCTATGCCGGACTGATCGAGGAGTAACTCGGCGTCTACTCACACGACCGAGGGTCGACATACCCTGGAACTACCCAAGATCTGGTCCGATGCCCTTTCTGAATTTACCAACAACCATGTCCCATCCGCCTCTTCGATCTCAGTGATCTCACCTTGGTGTCCAGGTTTGAGGTCACCGAGTACCATCGTCATATCCTCACTGCCTAGCTTGAGAAGCGTCCATCGTGCCGAAATGTGTCGCAGAGCGATGTAGTGCCCATCGTCGCCAGACTCATCAGATGCACCATATTTTCGCGTCGATGGCTTACTTAGGTAACGATCCATAATATGCCTAGGGTCAGCAAGTTGACTGGTGCATTGGTCCAGGGTGACGAGGTATGTCCTTTGTCCGTCTCAACCATTGCATGCGGGCCCATGACCCCGTTTCCGTGCCCATGCCATTTTTGAACTCTACGTCAGGCCGCACTCCTCCAGACTCACACCAATCGTGTTCCCGACGCTACCTTCCGCACCGACGTTCGCAAACTCCTTCTGTTCTGCTCTAGAGCCCGCTCGTACAACTGCCGTTTTGCGTGGTCTGACGCTTGCTGCGTCGATAAAAGTAGCAGCGCCGAACTTGATGAATCTATCCGCGCCATGTTCCGGTAGTACCGCAACGCCTACATCTGCATCGTCCACTTTACATCGTCTCTCGTCCTAAACGACATCCCTTCCAAGAGTTATTCACACCACAGAACACTAAATTTTACGATCAGCAATGGAGGAGAGGAACGACAAAGATCCGCAGAACAATTGGGTGTGGTGCCGGAAGGTAGGAAGAATTCGGTCTGGCAGGCGATTTTAGCAGCGACACGCACTCCCCCGCACCAACTCAGTGGCTTCCAGCCAGGCACTTTCGATGCAGCGCAGCGCCTGTCATGAGCCACTAGTTGACGCACGACGCGCATCGAGGATGTAGGGTATGTACTCATGGGTATCTTTGAGGTCCACATGCCGGTACAGTATGGTGAGGGCAATTTTGCATTTCAGGAGTTGATGGAGGTGTTGTTGGAGCGTGTTGATGGGTATGGTATATTTGCTTGGACCGGGCCTTCGTCGCGATATAGTGCCCACTCTCAGCTTCAATAGAGGGATATTTGGCTGCAAAGGGAGCCGAGCCTTTTGCTGCTGTTCCCAACAGTTTCGTCTATGAGATTCGCTCGCAAAGAATTGGAACTCGAGTACTGACGCAGTGCAGGGAGGCAGACGATGATTACGAGAAGGATACGGGCTCGAATCCGAACATCTGAGAGAGCCCAGGTCAGGAGACGGACTAGGAGGACTATAACACACCTTTCATCCTGCCAGGGGACATATATTTACTCCCGACCAGTTCGGGAACAGAGGTCCACGACTTCCAATACCTAGACCTTGACGAGGAGTGCGAGGCAAACGACCAGGATCAATTCTCCTGGTCCTATTTCACACTTGCAGATGGCATTCAAACCCTTCAGTGTTCACAGCTGTCCCCCAGCTATTTCCTGTGGCCTCTTCCCGTTCCCGGACGTGCTGTCCCGACGGTACACGTTCGCGATTCTGGACTACTACCACGACAGTGGACGCGGATCGGGACACCTATATGTACCGCGTTGACGGAAACCGAGATACCTTGCATTTGTCTTGTATTAAGACACGGCTGGAGGGGGAGAGCATGGAAAAGGTTGGGGGACGGACATGCTGGTCTACATGGGGGTAGAGGCAGGAAAGGTGTATGAAGGGCAAACCATCAACATATGCATATTTTTGAGACGAGCGGCGTGTCATACGTACGTGTCGACATTCACGTCGGTAAGACGAGCTCGCGAGTGGTCCGTTCGATTGGACTTGCTGCTCACAACGCTGATGCTGTTCTGCACCTCGCCTCGTCAGCGACGTTCACCTTTCTCACAACGACTCGCCATATTATCTGATTTCCAGTCCACTATTGCATCTGCCTCGCACCGCATCCAGGACCTACTCCTCTCCCTCCCCTCTCTCGACGTATACTATTGGTTTTAGATGTCAGATCGAGGGCTTGCCGGCTCACTTTGACGAACTCCAAGGAGGGGTGTATATTTCATTACATGCACGATGGTCACACTCTCGCGATTCGTAGCACCTGAGTCTTCTCCCTGTCGACGTAGTCAGACCAAATTAGGCTCAAGCGAATCGCTAGACCTGGTGTGTCGTGACGAAGGCACACTCCTCCCGGCCAAGTGCACTGACATGTAGCAAGCAACACGCAAGGAAAAAAAATTCGCGAGTACGAACTGTCTTGTCGTTCGATTTGATTGGGCGGGGAGTAATACGTCGCGTATGCAAATACAAAAATCTCAGATGCTATTGTGAGGGAACATTGCACGAGTCTACATACTCTCGTGAAGGAGCGTTACAAATCAGGATTGAGACAGTGCTGCAGCAATGTGAGGGTATCGAGCAACGAGGTCGTGTCTTGGTTTTATCTCCTTTCCGTGCCGTTGTGCTTCTAATTGCACTGAGACACACAATACCGTCAAGTTCGTGAGGTCTTCGTGCTGGTTCTTTCGTCGAGGCGCGAGAATATCGAGCAACTCGTGGCCGAACAGAACGACGAAAAGTTCGTGGACCGACGCAATATGACGTTTTAACGCGTCCTTGCGTGAAAGACTGAAAAGGAACGGCGTCAGCAAAAAAAGGAGGGAATGGAATAAACCCACGGTTTGCATTCCCTCCCGAGTATCAGACAGATCCTGCAAATAAATTCTTCATCCTCGGACGGTCTGTTCTTCTTTCTCTTGTTGTTTTTCTTCACGTCGTCGGGCATCCCACTGCGACCAGGATTATTGCTGCTGGATGGTTCGCCACAATGACGGTGGTCGCCCTGCGGCCGTTGAACCATTAGGTAGTGAAATAACATGTTGTACTGTTGGACCTACCGCATCCATGTGCCTCTTTTGTCGTTGACCTTCCGTACCATCCTCCCGATCGTCCTCGGAACGCTTACGTTTGTCCCGCGAGCGACTGGTCAAGCCCGTTGACGATGATGCGACCGTAGAGTGGTTCAGAGATCCACTTGACGTCGACGGAATCGACATTGAGACTAACGTCGTCGTACGCGACGTCGGTGACACCGTCCCCCGGCTCGTCTGTATTTCTTGGGAGGTCCGTGGGTCAGTCCCATCGACGACTTGGGATGGCTGCCCCGCATGCGATCCTCCCGAAGGGATCGAAGCAATCCTTACCATGATCGCCATCTCCTCTTCGGTAAACGCGTCCGGGAAGATGCGCGCAAACTCGAGGAGCACGTCGAGACAGAACGTGCCACGACCACGGCACTGAGAGTGCGGATTGTCCGAACAAGTGTGATACGTCATCAGATCCATGTTGTCCGCGGGATCTGCTTGGGCGTTGGATGGGTCGGTGTAGACCTCTAGGGAAACGAGCGTCGCGTGAGGTTCTTGAGTGGCCTGATTGTCTTCCTTTTCAACCTGTTTCTGAGGTGATTCGCGCGTGTCGTGCGTCTCATGGGGACGAGTGTCGTTCGTCGGCAGGGCTGGATGCTCCGCAATTGGACTGAGGCCGGCTTGGGAATAGGTCGTATTGTGGCCTCGGCGGTTCGAAGCGTAGTAGACACGACGCGTGTCATGTGCATCCTGAGCCAAGGGAAGGGATACTGGAAGGGTGGTATCGTTCGGCAAGGCTATAGGGGGGTGCGATACTCCCGGTAATGGATTCAAGCTGGGATAAACGATCGTCGATGCCGGGACACTAGAAATAGCGAAGTCCGGATACGCGTCAAAACGCGTCGAACTCGAAGCCTCAGGCGGATGTGCAGAAGGCATGATTAGAACGTGAGAGTGTTGCGAGGAACGGGATGGACGGAAAAAATCTCGGAGGTCAACGACCACAAGTCGAGATAACTTGGAGGGAGGAGGAAAGGTCCACCAACCTTAAATTTATAGGGAACGCTTTGAATTTGGGATGAACATAGTTGAAAAATCATTGTTTTCCGCACGGTTAGCGTGTGGCGTATATATTGTCAAAGCACCTTCGCACAGGATTAGGGAGCGATAGCATCTGTCACAGCAAGGTTTTGAAACGCGACCTCGCAACCGTATGACTGGTACAGTACCGCGATGAACAGAGGGAGGAATGGGAATTCAGATCCGGGATAGATCCAGATTTGTGGGCATACAATGGTCAATGCTCCGGAACAAAGCAACGGCGTTGCTTTGACCGACGATGACAGGACCCTTTCACAGATGGATCCGTAAGCCCATCCCTTTCACGTGTTTTCGGGTGTTCAAAATAAATCGGTGCGGTTGAGGTGTCTGCTCGTTGACGTCTGTAGACTGCTTGAAAATAGTATGTCCCCTTCGTAAATGTACTATTGCATTTTTTTACAAAATTATTGGCAGATTCACCCACCCTGCGTGTAACCCACTGTTATCGGTCCACATTACAACTAGGGACGTATTGACTTCATGCAGAAAAAAAGTTTAAATGTTGCGCAGGAGAAGGCGGTGCACGTTGGATCTGACGCCAAGCAGGCACCAGCTTCCCGGTCCTTCCGTGACAGTCAAGACGACTCGTAACTGGAAGTTGCCGAAGATGACCGAGGAGAGCAGATAAGCCATGGCTCGAATCTATGATCGAACGCTACTCTGGCAGACTTTTGCCGATCGAGGTTGTGCTATCGTAGGCATATGTACCTCGCTCGCCAATGTGACGCAGGCTTTGCGCAGGAAGGCGTGGACGTTTTACTTGTATCCGGTGTCTATTCATGGGACACGAGAAAATCTCCTTGACTTTAGGGTTAGCCTTACCACGTACGTGCCGCTTCCTGGAAGTGTGCACCCGAGGTCTCGTTTCAGCACAGGCATCCAACGAAGATGGCATACTTATGGTTCTGAACAACCAGCTTCAATGAACCGTCGGGTCAGTGGGTTAGATCGCAGATGTCGCAGAACGAACTCACTTGTGAATGCATTCTATATATCGTATGTCAAACTTCCACCGAGAAACACCAAAAAAAACATACACGGGCAATGAGCGACAAGCGTGATCCCGGTCATTCCTCAAGACGGGTGACAGATTGGAGAGCCTTTTCCCGGATCAATAACCTGGGTCACGGGGTGGACTCAACGGATACTGAATCCTTCGGGTGACCCCGTCCTTTGGACGGTGCTCCACACATGTCACTGCCAACGAGACGGGCTGTTGATCATGGTGTTAGAATTCGAGGTACAAGAGATTGAGTTCAAATGGCAAGTGTCACGTTTGACGAGGTTCCTGCATGCCCGTAGGGTAAGAAAGTACACGAGTGGGGGTGGGCAACGCCCACCAAAGCGTAACGCTTATATAAGCAAAAAACACCTGATTCCACAAAAATTGTGAAACCGCCATCTGATTGCAATTTATACTAGGTGCGACTATGTCTACTATATGAGTAATATATCCTATAATATGTATGTATCAGTAGAATCAGTAGATCTCGAAGTATGAGCAGTTTATGCTAATAAGTGAGTATAAGTGTCATGGTTTTCACATCGAATAGTGTCGAGATCACCATCGTACGGGAGCTTTTCATATTGTATATGGGCTATGTGACACTAGAACAAGCGAGAGACGATCTGCTTTGTTTTTGATGCGAGATTTCAGAGGAATCTTCTCCTCACCAAGGTGGTGGTATAACTCAATCTGGTCATCAAGTTCGTCATTGTGTATGCACTTGAGGGATTTCTGCATCCAGTACAAGCTTTATTTATGCAAAGTAGTAGCTACCTTTTACCACTACAGCTGCTAATCTGTTGTCGGCTTCCTTGTGAGCTACAATGGCAATATCTTGTTTGTGCTTAATGAGATCCTCATGATAGTGCTGCTCAATATTGCTAGAGTCAATCCCGACGTGCCTCACATCGGATGTGAGCATGATCTTCATCAGTAAAAATTGAATCCATGAAGACTTGTGTACCACTTTGTGAAAATGCAGCTTGATCTGAGAAGTGGGCAATGGTGCTTGACTGTTTTTCACATGCATTATATCTGAATGATCCTAGTATGCCTCCATTCAAGTCATTGGTTGGTGGCATAGATACGAGATCATGTTGAGCAGCCATTGAAATTGCAATTAAGTCCCCTGCAGCAAACTCACTAGTAAACTGTGTCCAAGTTTTGAGGGCACCTTTCAGGAAGGCGACAATGAGATTTGACGAGAACACCATGAATGATGAATAAATGAATGTTATGGGATAGGCTATGGGGAGAAATTCACGCTTGTGACTGAAAATAGGGGCTCCATACAGGTCACTTTCTTATTTGGACTTCTTAGAGAGATCCTGTGGTCGGATTCCTTTGCTCTCCACAACAATTTGGTTTATTTTAGCCCCTCTTGATAGCTATCAGAGCGGAATTTTGAATTTTGCTCTGTAAGATATACATCTCTTGATACAGAGTACTGTATATGACGAACGGAGACCTAATTCTAAAATAGCACTGTTGCTCATGATATTTAAATATAATTCCTCCACGATCACTAAGCCTCAAAGTGACAAATGTTCTCCATTATGCGGTTTCATGTCACCGCCTTCACGGTGGCGTGGGAGTTGGCACGCAAAGCTTTCGCGGGCGTTGTTCACCCTCGGGCTTAAGTAAGCGTATGGAAACCCCTGAGACGCAGGAACGACAAGTCTCCATAAATACATACGCTTCACCGTGTGCTGTTCAGCACTACAGTACGCATTCAAGAATATACGCAAGTGAACCCCGTTCGTCTTTTGGGTTCACTGCCCCGCGAGACTCATGTATCAGGATCTGAACTATTGTTTTCCATGCTGTGAAGGGTGTACATGCGTCTTGTCTGTCCTTCCCGAGACCCATAAGCTGTCATATTGTCACTGCAGAGTGGCTTTCACGCCCAACGAAGTTATAGAAATGGTATAACCGGTACGACCCGAACAAGCGCCATGCCTGCCCCGGTACCCGGATTTTGATTACCCATGCATTGTGACACGGCTTACCTTTCCCTTGACAGTCTCCGCGTAACTCGTTGGAGGAGTGACTAGCTCGGAATTATGGTGATCGCCTCTTAATCAACTATCAGAGAGATAGGGGAACATGTCGGGATTCGCAATAAAGAAAAAGTTCCTTGGTAAAGCGGACATGCCTTCACTGAACCTCTCTGTTGAAATTATCACAAAAGATGGGGTGGTACGACATATAGCTGCCCAGAGGATACCAGACTTGCGGCAAGCGATCTCCTCCACACTCACCGCTGTCCGTCTGGATCCAAAACGCGCCAGTCAGCAACAGACCCCATCGAAATACACAGTGAGAACAACAAACAGACGACGTACACGCTTTCGTCTCATACTCGCCTATTCACGCACACGTTACAGACGTCATCAGGTCGTCAGTATGCTCGAGACGAAAAGAATGCACCGAGACCGATGGTCACGTTCTGTGGCTCCTGAGACTTCCCAGTCAAGTAATTCTCGAGGATGCCCCGCGTGCCCGCGGCGTAACGCGCCTGTGCGTCCGGCGTCGTACCAGAATAGTGTGGTACCATGCCGTTCCCACCACCGAGCGCGTTCTTCATCGTACGTCATACGTGATCCCTCGGTGCAGGTCGGACGTCCCACACGTCTCCAAGTAGCCTACAGCACGACGACAGTGAGCGAGGGGGGAGCAGGGGAGTGTTGTATAGCACGAACCGCGGAGCCTGCCGCTCTCTCGAGGGTGTCGGCGACAGCATCCTTGTCACAGAGGGCACCACAGGCTGTATTGACCAACTATCCACCCTATCATGATCGTACGTCAGAGAGCTACCGTAATTGGATTCAGTACTATGTACATCCTTGAAGTGCCTGAGGAGCCTAGCGTTGGAGGATATGGTAGCCAATACGACCAGCGCCGATGGTGCCAATCACCATGTTTGCTCATCTGAATTGAATAAATCAGCCAGAGAGAGAAAAAAGACGTTCACAGAGCAACACTACCTCGCGGGCTGGGAAAAAGTTCCCGACGAGCAAGAGGATAGACATCACGACATGTTCAGCGACGGAAGTGACCGTTGGATCCGGAGACCTTCCAGATCGATCATCAACGATAAACGTTCGTCCGAAATCACGGCGAATGGACTTGCTTCGAGAAGTTGGACTCTGTTCTTTACCGCGGCATTCAAATCGATGTGATCAGAACCGACGCATGCGGTGATACATATGTAGTTTGAGGTTCTGTGCCTGATAGAAGAGGGTCGATACGAACGGCACGGATCAGATGGTACGTCGAGCTTACCTTCTCCATCAAAACGCTGGTGAGGTAACCGGAGTGGAAGGGGGTGGTGATCAGCACTTGAGCATCCTGGTCAAGTTTTTGGAATTCGTTGTTGGGACCATCCTTGGGACCATCCTTGTCATCTGTCACCTAAGACGAAATCAGGAAGACAGGTGAGACATACGATGTATTCATGTCCGAGGGGCCAAATACAAGAGCGGAAACCGAGCTAAAGGTAGCAGATAATGAACGACCATAGCGAGAAGAGATAGAAGACGGCGACAGACCTCGTTCTCGGTGGTTCCTAGAAGACGGACGGCCTTTGCACTACAATACAGAACAGCGAGAATCTTCATGGTTCAGAGACGAGGCGAGTAACAGAGAAAGGAGAAGATGAGAAAACTCACAGGAAAGGAATGGCGGTATCTCATACGCTCGACCATGTCATCGGGGTCATGTGACTCATCCGTATTTGGGTTCTGTTCTTCTCCCATCATCTTCCTCGGCTTTCCCTTTCCCCGAACTCCCATGTGTATTCTGGTTCACTTGGAATTGGATGATCCGACTCGGAGCTCACTACGTCTTGGATCTCAAACTATCACTTCCCTACAGATACGTTGACAAGCAATAACATCGCACTACGTTCGAATTCTACGCTACGGTGCTCAACAAAAAACAAAAACAGCTAGGGCACATATGTGCAACTAGATATACATCGATGTAAAGTACCAAGGGGAAAATAGATCGTCAGTGGTTAATAAAAGTAAGCATAGTCATTGTCTGAAACACAGCGTTTACTTGGTCTTGGCCGACTCCTCTGTCTGAGATGCGACGTCGTCGTCCAGGATGTTGCGCATCCTTCCCTGCTTCATCGCTTTCATCCGCTCTCGGATGACAGTCGTCATCTTGTAGGTCTTGTACAGACCCTGGATGTGGCTGGGCCTCCAGTCGTCGGGCAGACGTTCGTGTCGTACCCACAGACGCAGCACGTCCAAGTCGAGGCCTTCAGCAGCCGCGTTTTCACCGCCCAGCACACCAATCGCAACTGCCATCTCTCCGCGCGCAATCTCCGCATGGACGGCGCCCAGCTGGCGGGACTCTGCCTCTCGCTTGACGCGAATGTTGGCAACGTCCTCGAGCGTCATACGGCCGGGTTGATAGCGTCCACCCCGTTCGAACGTGGTTTGGATGAGCGACTCGTTCGTTGTTGTCGGTGCGTATTCGTCTTCGCCAAGTACGTCGAGGTGGAAGAGAGAAGCGTCGTGTTCGATCAAGCCGTGCCGTGCAAGATCGGCAAGTGACATGTTGCGGTATTGTGCGAGGATGAAAACACCTCCAAAGGCGAGGAAGTAAGAGAGCACGGTGGATAATCCGTATCCTTCCCTGAGTGCTTTGGCGATAGCGGATATGCCAATCTTTTTTCCATTACGCGGTCTAGATAATAACGAACGCGGTCAGTGGACGCGAAGACGAGACGACACGTTGGGGGAGACTGACAGGAAACCGTGATTGGCAAGAGCGTTTAGTGCTGGACAAGGCGACCTGAGGTCGCCGGGTTGTGGTGGGCAGTAGACGTGCGTGTTCCCCGTAACAGGACATGCACCACCAGCATGTAGATGTTCCTGGGAGTCTACTGTAGAAGCTAGCACGTGGGAGGCGGGGCAAGGCATGATGGAGTGTGGATGGAGGGGAGTGAGGTAGATGTTTCGACAGCGAGATAGGTTAGCATCCAGCCAGGGTTTTATACCGAGGACGTCCGCTCCCGGCCATAATATTGACCGCTTTCGAACAGATCTGAGCAATTGTCGAATTGGTGGTTCGTGAACTGCCGAACCAGAATGGCGAGAACACCGATGAGGGCCGATGGTAAATACGTACAGGAAGACAAATGCGATAGGATATAGATCCTGTTGATATGGAGACGTCTGCAGGTCGTGAATTGGGGGCTGCTATGCTCGTTCAATCAATGACAAGCGAACTAACTTGGATCAGAGGCGACGAGGCACAGCAAGAGCACAGCAGGCCACGATGGAGTCACGCTGGCTGAGACGAGGACGGAGGCGTCCTTGGACACCAGAACGGTTCGGGGGCGAGGCTGTGGTGGATGGCGAACATGAACCGTACCATGTCTGCAAAATGCCAACCGACTCCGACGTGGGAGCTCCACACAGCATTTCAGAGCCAGCATGGGTTCCAGTCATGTCGATCTAGCTAATCGACCGATACGCGACGTCCTCGCAACACAAACGGCGCCGACCATGTCCCCGTCCTCGTCTCAGGCATCGTCAGCCCGTCCATTCGCATGTTTTTATATCGTCAACCGTCACTCACTTCAATGTGGCGCCCGTGCTCCTTTTGGGATCCTCTGATGTTTCCCTTGCCCGATCTCTGGGCAGGGCGCGGGCGATTTGGGGCGTTCTTACTCCAACCGCGCCTTTCGTAAATACGCCATGTGCAAGTTCGCATAGGTCCCTTGATAGCTTGCACACGATTCGTTATCATTAAAGGTCTTAAGCGAGACAGGCCAGCCGACGCTGAGCGATAATCTGCACTCGTGTGGTGTCCGTTCCCGTTTACTAGACTCGCTTGTCCTTGTTCCTACTCCTCTTTCCTTCAGATTCCCGCCCGTGAGGGGGCAGACGTACACGACATAGCGTAATCCAAGTCGGTGACGGCCAGCCCCCGCGTGGTGGCGAGGGCGGCTCACCCTTCCCAGCTGGGACCGCCCAGATTCTCGTCGCACGCGCAAAAGGTTTTATTTTTACGTGGTTCGCAGGTATTTGACCTTACACTCCTGTGGGATAAACTGTTCATGTTGTTTCATGAACCGTGAGTGCCTGGCAGGTCTTGACCAACGAACACAGCGGTTTTCTGGTGCGATTCCGCCGATCAAGTGTTACTGTCCCGTCCCTGCTTCATGAAGAACTACCGCTGTCTAATCCTGCCCTATTAGCTGAGGCCACACGCGCCATCCTTCCCATGAACCTTGGCCCTACGATATATGGGCTCGACCAGGGGGGTCCCTGTTCCTGAGTACGATTTTGGCTGTGGGATTCAAAAAGTCTTGCTCAGCACAGAGAAACGGCCCTGGCTGTGCCTCGTCTCGCGGAAAGAGGTCGGTATTACACATACGCTCCGTACCTGCAAGATTCGCGGTCTGCATTCCTCATTTCGAGTATTACAAAGACTCGTAGCTGTGTGAGCGCCATACGGACAGACACACTGCCGCATGCTTGTCTAATACTTGGTCCTTCCGTTGGCCTATGACTGTTCCGCATGAGGCACTGAAATTCCATAGATACGCCTCCACGGTGATCCGGATGACGTCGAGATCGCCTCGTGGATCGCATTTCAGGGCTTGATGAGTGCAGTGTGGTGTATTTGTGTTTATGTTCGCCGTTGTGGAACATCCATATCCCAACCCGCACCGTATTCCGCCACGGGGTCCCGTTCCACCAGTGCAATTTACAAGTCATCTGGACGTGGAAGGGTCATAGTGACTCTCTCGGGTGTTACAGAAGTATGGGGAGTCACACCAGACTATTGCACGAAAACGAAGGTGCACCCTCATCCCTTGTCCGTCGGATGGCACCGCACAGCAAGCCGGCAGAGCTTATGACCAAGATGGTCTGCTATAGCAATGTACAAGCACGTTCGTCGTGTCTGTCCTTACACTTGATATCGTATCCGGTCGGTCCGGTACAGCTTGTCCAACGTGTTGTTGTCTTCCTCCGCTGTATGGCGCATGTGGCGGGCGGCGGGTTGCCAACAATGAGACGACGCTCGGACCCTGCGCAGTTACCGTGGGTCTTGTTCGGCTTGTAACACCTCGCCGTCAGTCTGGCTTGGTCGATTGCACCTCGAACTGGATGTCGACGGTGGTTTCCCGAACCAGTGCGCATCACGAGTCGTGATCGTTCCTGGGCATTGATGACCACTCTGCGGTTCATCGTAGGGTTCCAAAGTTCAGTCCTGCCGCCAGCTATGCACAGTCATCATTCAACAAGCAGCAAGAAAGGCAGACCAAGATCCGTGGTTGGACGCCGCACCAACCAAAGAATGAACGTGACGGCTGTGGTAGGGCGAGCCGGTGTGCAAGATCTGGAGCGTGAGGAGCACGAATCACTGCGCCGCGGGGACCAGCTCGAGGAGTCCTCACATGGCGAGACATTTCAGTCATTCGACTGTGGAAGCCTCATTTAGGAACGTGTCGGTCCTTTCTCCAGGGACGCTGCCTCTTCCAAATAGCCTTTTTGCACAGTCTTCTGGAGCGTCCCGAGGCGATCGGGGCTCGACTGGCAAGGTGTGGATCGGTCCTGTGCGACGTTCATGTCCGGAATTGTATGCCACTCTCAAGTTGCAAGAGCCATCCGTCGACGGCCGTGGTGGGCTTCATTCCGACACCCATGGGTCTCACAGCGCGCAAACATCAGCGATACCGACGGTCTTCACAATAGTTCCCGGATTGAAACGGCGATGAACGGCCTACGACGCTTCCATTTCGCGTTTGTTCTCCCCACATTTTCCCTTCACAATCAGCGGCCCAGCTAGTCAGCGAGCACGCACACATCCGTTCGGGACGTCAAGGACACCGACAGGTCTCACAGTATGTAACCGATCTCAGACCCGTCGCCTTGCGCTTCAAGCTTTCAAATCTCGCGTGGTATACACCACAACGGATTAGTTATCGTACGTGCAAGCGTCCAGAGCATGATCATGACTCGCATGTGTGTTGGCCATTGATCTGGTCACCGGTAAGTACAATATCGTTCGTTCCGGAGCATGTCCGAGCATTCCACTGTGTCAAGGTGAGTCAGCCCCGTACTTCGACCGGGCTGGTCGCTTGCCTTGTGAACACGCGTACGACGGGTTCTCTGATGCTCCGTTTCGCCCCTTAACACGAGGTAGTTCTGAACGAGATCTCTATCTGCTGCGGTCGCGAAGAGCGTTGACTGGCATCAAAAGCTGCTCACACGCCGGTAGCTGCGCGTGACTTTGCACCACCGAGTGATGTAGATGTGTAACTGCGGAAGGCATCTTATTTCGACACGTTGGTCGGAAGAAACATTCACGTTTAGGACCGATGCTGTCCCGCTTCCCCCGACATGGAGGAAGTACCAGGCGTTGTCAGATGAAAGGATGACCTAGGACTCGCGTGGCTATCGGGTACACCACCTGGTCCGAGTGCGTCCCGCAGTTTGCGGCCTTATTGCGGCTCTATCGAATGGCAGACCCAGGTATTCGACATCTTCGTGACCTCAACGTTCGACCGAGAGAGCCATTCAACATATATTGGTCCACCTGCAACGCTTGTGTATGCACCACCTCGACTTGTAGCGATATCCGAACCGAAATCGTCAAGGGGTCTTCAGCCCTAGGCGACGTACAGACCCGATCTCACAGACCCATCGATATGCCAAAGCATCATCAGAAAAACAATAGCCGTTTGCCACCAAGCGCTAGATTCGCACGAGGCCCACTCGACTACTCTCTTATTGCAGACTTTTTTTTATCGTACCTCGACCTTGCGTTCTGCCCAGTCTTCTCGCAACCGCGTTTCGACAAGCTTGTCCAAATCTTTTGCGATACCCACAGCGACGTTGAGCAGCTGAAGTATCAGGTCTGGCGTAGTCGGTACACCCCCCGCTTTGTGCAAGACACATACGTCGCGCTGCGCGTTGAGCGCAATGCTCATCGTCCCAGCGCTCAGCCTTTGTTCTAGTAACGAGGGATCAACCACAGGACGCGTCGTCGGATCTGGAAAGAATGCAAACGTGACGCAGAATGGCGTATGGTGAATAGCAAGTGGAACGGGAGCACGCTCCTCTGGCGCGTGCTATGATTAGCAGCAGAGGCAAGGAGGCGAGGGCAAAAAAAAATGGAGTTGGTTCAGGCATGCCCTGTGCGTCCCGAGATGAGTGATAAATAATACGAACTATGATAACGTCGTCTCCGATGACCTCGACTTCTGGTCGACGAAAGTGTTTGAAGGCGACGATGCCTGCGAGACAGGCACAGTCCAACATGTTTCCTGCGTCGGCGAGACAGTGGATCGTAAGACGGAGGTGCCAAACCTACCATCGTTTTAGTTTGTCGAGTGGAGATATGTTGCAGACAGGACATACGCGTTGGCCAGCGATGACGCAAAGCGACTCCTTGTCGATCGCATCGCTTCGCCTCAGAACCTTGTCGAGCATCCGCGTCATCGTAACCTCCTCTTCGGACGGCCTGCAAATAGACAAAATACAGAAATTGGCGTTTTTCAGAAGCTAAAGATCAGAGACGTAAGGCCTACCGACCGGGTTCGTAATCGACAGAAGCCATGGACGAAATTTCAGAGTGGATAGTGATGATGCCTTCGAACGAGCGTTCGGGCGGTGGCTTGACCATCTTTGCATCGATGTGGGCAACGACGCTAAAAAAAAAAGGGTGCATGTTACATTTGCACATGATAGAAGAAGCTGTTCGCATGTTCATGAACGCGCGCCGTACCGTGTTTTGCCAAATGTACATTCGACCCAACCTAGTTCCGACCCGAACGTGATCGTCGGTGTCCGTAATTCCAGTCGGTCGCGTCCATCGAGACGAAGCGACTGTTTCAGAGCCTCGTATGTAAAATCTTTCTCGGGTATTGAAGGAGACTGAGGACGCATCGTGCAAGGGCGTTCACCCTACCACCAAATCGGAAATATCCCTTCGCTTACGTATGCATACCTTCCCTGGTACCTGCGTCGACATGGTCCGTTTGATCACCCACAACTTGCTAGCTTGCCACGCAAAGGATTGCACGACAAACAACTTTCCATTGCTATTTCAGGACGTCCAGATCGAACTACGCGAACAAGAGTTCAATCCTGATTTCGTCAGAAACATCCTCCCGAGACTCGAGTGGCGTGCCCTGGTCGATGCAGCTGCTTTGGCAAGTGTTCCCGTTTCATTCTAATCGATACAAAGAACAGGACATTCTGAACGAAGGTGTGCCGGCCGCGCAGGTCGGAGACACGTCTCTCCCACTCGAGCAACCAGAGATGATAGATGACGAGTTCTTGCAGAGACTACATCATGTCCTCCTTGAGGTGCCATTTTCTTTCCTCTCTCTCCTTCGATTCGTATCCTCCCCACCCTTGCTTATTTGTTTCACACGCGCGACACGTCAGATCCATATTGTCGAAGGCGCGATGATATGTCCGAACTGCAAGCATTCCTACCCGATCTCGAGTGGCATTCCCAATATGGTGAGCGAACACGCTGACATCTTCCATGTCTGCACCACAACATCTGGCGCCTTCATTCGCAGCTGCTAGCGGAACATGAAATTGGTTGATGGTCGCAATCGACGTCGAAAAGTCTTTACCGACTTGGAGGTTTGAGATCAACTGCGTTCAATTGGAACACGAGAGCGGTCCGACGTTGAAATTATTGGAGTCGTTGTATTTTTATCAAGCTCAAAATCCACGCCATCTGTGGTCCTACAACATTCTGCACTGCCATTTGGATCTTTAGTGTTCAGTCCTGGACTGACTCGCCTCTCGAATGCAATGATCGCATGCCAAAGAATCTAAGAAAGATGTTGGGGATGTCAAATGATAGTTTCCCGGGTCATACATGATACGCACTCCCATGGACCCTTCTCTGGCGGTCCTGAAAAATCAGTGCGTGCTGGTTGCCTCACTCATCACGTGGCATCAAGAGACGCACACCATGCAATTGTCATCACTGAGCAGGCACCGATCGAAGGCACATCACAAGATGCTCCTGTCTGCGGAGAGCCTCCACCAAACGTTGACATTGCCGCGCATCAACCTCATCGCGCGATTATGAGACCAAACGCTCGGGGTGAGCCTTCCGGCGAGGTTGCAATCGATTACACGAATTGTCTCAAGGCTACCGACAGGGCAACCATCGACAGGAGCTTGCAGTGACCCGGCAAACAGGTCATGGTCGTGGCTAAACACGCATGCTGGGTCGAGTACCGTCTCCTTGACTGTCACGCTATGTGGTCGTTGGGCTTTGTTATATACCGTGCGCACGATCACGCACAAGCAATGTAGCACCCTTGACCCTCGCTGACAAACAAGACACCTGACACTGCAACATCGATTGGTCAGGACACTCGTCGTCGAAAGTCAACCTGACATTGATCGGTGGTGTGTTGGACTTGGTTGTGTCTACTTCTTTGCTTACTTTTTCATCCCTCGTTCTTCTTGTCACACCTCAGTCCATTACCACGAGATTGAGGTGAGCTACATAGCCATTCCTTTACTTTACCCTATACTTACATTGTCCGTAGTTCCTTGGCAGGTAGCTACTAATCAGTTGGTCCATCACCATGAGACTGAGCTCCTTGACATGGTGATTATAATTTCTGTGGTATCACACTGCAATACTCAAGTCAACGCATCCCATCTCCGGTTCTTGGGCGATAACACAGCCACGCGAGGAACGCAAGTCAATAACCTAAATGCGATCGAAAGCTGAGGATAATGCCGCCAGACCCCTGGCAGAAGGTAGAGGTAGATCGTTCACTCGCCACGCCTAATAGGAAATAAGCTGTCATAACACGGTACGCAGTGATCTGAAAGACGCACTGGGCCTAGTTCCTTGGGACTCGCACTCCAGAGGCACTTGTGTTGCAAGTACTGGGTTCAGTAACCTTGGCAGTCAATTTAGGCTGCAACATCTAATCGGTCCCTGCACACAGACTCGACGAAAAACCAACCATCAGCTTCCCAAGATATTTCATGACCGTGTGCTAGGATGTGTTCAGCTAACCGTATTGGACCGTCTGTCAGGAAAGAGCACTCACTAACTTGCGTTGACCTGTAGCCATGTGTGAGGGTCCCTCACTTGCGCCGCCCACTCTTGCTTGCGACTGGAAAGGGGATCGTCGTTCAGCAGTCCAACCTAACGGTCTAGGAACTCGATCTGGAGTATGGGAATTGGATTGCTTGTTACTCTTCCTTTTCTTCCACAGTAGCCACTTCATACACGCTGGAACGGCCCTCGATGGCTTTGCATTATGGTGATGTTCCACCAGACCTGCTAATGAAGGGGAGGTCATCCGTACAGCATCCAACAAATGCGGTGCAGCTTGTGGCTCCAGCAGTGTCAATAAGGAATAAAGAGACAATATAGTGATCACCAACCTCATCACGGTCGGACTGACTAGCGGGGGTGCTGGATAGCATTTCAACCTGTGCAATCGTGAGAACTCACTCTGAATGGGAAAGAGGGAGTGGATGCCTTGGGGAGAGTACCATCGTCATTGTTGCCCCGAGTCTGGGAGTCGACTGGACTCAATCTTCTTGGTTGTTGCTGGTGGAAGTACACAGGAAGGGAGTCAGTACAACTCGATTTGGTGATGGGAAGATGAGAAATACAATGGCACTTATCTGACAAGGACGGACAAGTACTTACATGAAAGGGTCCATACGAATCCGGGAGAATACGACTTAGGTCACGCACAGCGATTTTTCCGTCATATCTTCCAGTTGCTAGATAATCGTTGTCCGAAGAGACGGCAATCGAGCATATCCCCGCACTATCCTCAACAGCGGCACCAATCTGGGTGAGATCAGATGTGTCCAGAAGTGAGATGAAATTGCCAGCACAGGTAGCAATGAATTTGCCATTTGCCGCTGGAGCGATGGACTCAACCCTGCGGCCATTGAGGGTCGGCGATTCAGCGAGCTGCAATCCTGTGGACACAGCAAAAGATCTGATGGTTCTCTTGTTTGATGCCGCAAAGATCTGCAGATCATCGTTGGACCATGCGAGAGGAGTTCTTGCATGCATCGAAGGTGTAACAGTCTCAATAGTGATGACCTTGTCACCATTGAGACTGTTAAAAATGTGGATGGGGCCATCACGGCAGGTAGTGGCCATGAACTTGCCACCAGGAGAGAATTTGACCGCAGTGACCTGATCGCCATGCTGGAGAGGACCGACGACTCTCTCTCCTGTCGTTATATCCCAGATGCTCGCTTCGTTTTGCCTAGTCCCTGTGGCGAATCTGGTCAGATCAGGGGAGATGTCAGTTGCCCACACTTTGTTTCCAACTTCCACGTGAATAAGCTTTTCACAGATTTCTCCGTCCCACACGCTCGCCCCTTCTGTGGTTCCGCACACTATCTGCCTGCCGTTCCTTGACACAGAAATGGCGTTCACATTCATTCCCGTCTGCACTCCCGATGCTCGGCCATCTTCAAGTCGCCATTGTCGAAACCCGTTGCTACTCCCGCCCAAAAGGTATCTTCCGTCTGGTCGGAACACGACCGCCCACACAGCGCCGTCACTGGCAAGTTCAGTTGTTGGGTCTTTACGGATTGTTAATGCTTGACCGACCACTCTATGGAACTGCTACACACTGGTCTTTATCGACGACATTTCCGGCTATGGTCCACGGTCGTGGGGTTCGAGGGATGAAAAATCGAGGTGTCGGGTCTACTCGCGGTGCGCCAAGTCGTTGAATAACCACGCTTCCACGTTCTCAATATAGGTAATTCCTGCTTATTCTTGTTCGGGTCCCTAGTTAGACGACGCCGGTGGTGCCCTTCCTCCCACCGCTGTTGCCAGGGGTGGTCTTAATCTGGGACCTGCAACCTTGGCTATAGTACTCAGCTCACGATACCCTATCGTCTGCACTTGGCCCTCCTAGAACATGTAACGGATGAAATGTGCGCACATCACATGGTGTTCTCCATCAGGGAGTGCTTACACTTGATCAGAATGTTCTGCGCAAGACGGGCGATGGATGTACCACCCAAACTCGAACCATGCCATAGCTCACATTCATTTGAGACGGCCTCTGTTCTTTCGTGATTGCTGCTATAGTCGTCAGAAAGGTGATCGTCTTATGTTCGTCTGTACCTCTTTGAACAGCTTCGCATGGTTGCACCCATGCAAGCAGCGGAAATGTATCTAAGGCCGGCGATATCGCACTCTCGACCAAGATGCGTCTCAAAATAATCGATATAACCGATTGCATGGCTCACTTTGGCTCTACTCGATTTTCATCGATTTTTCGGAGGTACATGACATATCACGACAACTGACCTCAACGCTGGAGGATTGGCTGCAGTGCCCTTCCTCGTCCCTCGACATTTGACGCACGGGTCAGGATTTACAGTGGATGTACGCTTTCGCCCTTGAGAAGCTGGGAACGGCAAGAGTTGCACTTCTGGTTGGGTGAAACCACTAAGAGCTGACGTTGGCATCGTGGGCTGCGTCTTATTGATCACACTCATGCCTCTTGATCGCGCTCTTGACCGAAATTAAGACACGAGGTCCACTGTCATTGACCATGGTATTAGGTGTCGGCACAGCTCAGTTGCGGACACTGGCTGGATATGGTTGTGGACGCAGATATGGAGGGCATCAGAGTATCCTGCCGTGTAAGATGTATGATGTCGTGAGTGAATTGTTGGAAAGATACATGATCTTTGTTCGGATTATCGATATTGTTTACTCATTGCAAAGTGCCTGCATGCAATGCTATAGTCCCTTGATTTCGCAAGCCTCTGCTCACTTTCTTTCCACTTGTTGTGACTTCACATCTGTGTGGAATACGTCGGTATCTGCATCGTCATCTACGCCCTCTATGCTTCCAGAAAGTAGAGCTGGACATGTGATACCAGCGTCTATATACCCAAACGCTTGATAACCCGGGTCGCGATCCACGCACAGCGTCTGAAGCAATAGTAACATTGTTGACATGAGCAACGTTAAGTAGCGGATTCTGTGCGGGATGGAGAAGAGGGAACTGGACCTCATTGACGGAGTCACATGACTCACTAGAAGGGTCCCTTGTTCAGTGCACTTCCATCCTGACCAACTTGACCAACTATGTCCACCGCCGTCACTTGCAGAATATTATCTCGTGTTGCGAACCTGCTGAGCCGTTCCGACGCGTCCGTGAGACATGGACATCCAGAGAATGCTGTGTAACATGGGAACAAACTAACGGCGTGAAAAGTACATGCAGCGAGATTAATGAGAGAATAGGGCTCACCTCACTCGACGCGGGAAGGCAACGAGCTGAGTTGTCTGGGCCAAAGGCGCATGTCTTTTAAATGTGCGTACACTATTCAAAAGAGGGGGGAGTGTCTAAGTGACTGTAGGAGAGCTATCATCGAGGAGAAACTCTCGGTCGGCAAGTACTGAAGCAACAAAGGAAGAAAGATTATATCGTAGTCCTTGGCTGCGGTGCCCAATAGCAGTGGTCTTGCCAAAAGCATCAAGATGACCACGCGCTTGCTCTCATCCTTCGAACCTCCATTGCATGAAGAACGAGTCAATTCAAACTCGCCCAGAAGGCACTGACCATCTTGTCTGTTTCCTCACACAACTCTACCCCAGTGAAGATCTGGATACCTTACTGAGTTCGCATTCGGTTATCCTCAATCGGAATATACATCTCCTCAGTTTAGGAGGACACACTTGGCCGATGGACGATGATCTCCTTGGTATAATTTCCCAACTTTCCCTGCAAGCCATCGGCGCCGACGGGACGCACAGACATTGACTATTGCGGTGCTGACAAGTGTCGAGTACCTCACTCCACATAAGCATACATTTTTTACATTCCACAAGAGCGAGCCGTTGAAAGATGCTCCTAGATGGGTTGTTTTACATCGGGGTGCTGTCTGGAGTTGAATGGGTGCTGCAGGTCCTATTATTGAAGTGAGTCTACAAGAGGTGACTCCAGATGACATTCCAGAGAAATTAAAAGCATTGAAGCGTGGGCCGAGAGGTGGAGGGAAGCAGCGGATGTGTTGCTATTTGCTGTGACGATGATGAAGTGCCGGAGATGGAGTGTGCGGGGGATCCTGTTTGACTTGGAGAGCTAGTGAAAGGTCTGGCGAGGATATTTTTTATTGCCTGTTATTGTGCTCCTGCATACCTGACGGACTCAGGGTTTTGCGTACTTCATATCTAATTGTTGTATCGGTGAATTCGAGACTCTAATGGCACACAATTCCGATAGAGGAATCAGAGTATTGGATGCATCTAAGACAGCTGTTCCTTTTCCATAGGACTCCATGTGGCGTGCTAAAACATTTGTCACTGGACTTGGGAACGAGGGTGAGACATTACTTGCGCTAAGACTGTGTGGTGTGGTCTCAGTTCGATCGGCGGGTAATGACTGCCCGAGATGATGATAAGAATAACATTTGAAGCTTTCCCTCTTGTTTTCCATCATTTAGGAGCTGAAGTTTGTGGTTATGCCAGAGCAAATCTCAGCCTGCCGTGCCAACAGTATTGTCTTTGCAAAGATTAAATATTCGAGGACAGTATACATACTGACGAGAGTTTGCGCATATGGTCGGAATATACTTGTGTCACTCAGCTCTTCCTTTAGTCACAGGGGGTCAAACGTCAACGCAATCACTCCATTCTGGGATGCACCTCAAATTTATCACTCTAAATAAAGGGTTCGTCCTATTATTCTCCCTCACAGGGATCGCGAGTGATACAGTTCATGCTGACCCTTAAGGAGGAAAGGGGCCATCTACCCAATTAGGCAATGCACGGGTAGTGCGGCATTTTCCGGTTGAGCTGTCATCCTGTGCGCTGCTTATCGTTGTTGGGATCATCACCATCAGCTGTCCTCCGTTCGTCTTTCAGCTCCCTTAAGCTCTTCAATGATGAAACGTGCAATAAAGGGATACGTAAATCGCATCCAAAATCATTTCAATGGTATAAAGTCTTGTTACTGGTAAATGTTCAGTGCTCTGACGTGTCGAATATGCATTCCACCACAGTCCATAGAGACTCAAACACTCCCCCAGTTCGACCAAACGACACTGATCCTCTCCCTTCCGGGACACAGCCCGGATACCCAGAGATACAGGCCTCACATATTATCTCTGAAAGGCGAGACTCTATTAGCCTGAATGATTCTGAAACGCGAAGCTTTGTCAACTCGACTGTTCCTGAAGAGCGAGAATTTTCGGGCTTTGTTGGCTCGAGTCTTTCTGAAGAGGAGGGCTCTGCTGGCTCGAGTTTCGGTAGCATGGTGTCGAAAATTTCGGATCCTGCCGACTTCATGCGGGATGTTGACCCGGACCTTATGTGGAAATTCGGACGATTTAGAATTCTCATCATTGGTAGAGCAAATGCTGGAAAAACAACCATCTTGCGGCAAATCTGCAACTCGATTGGGGATCCAGAGATCTATAACTATCAAGGAGGAAAGGTATGGTCAACTAAGCTAGGGTATACTGGACTCTAATGTCATTGGTGTGTAATTAGATTGATAAGGTGATCAAGGGGACGAGAGAGGTATGTGTTATGAGTGCCTTTGTAGAAGCTTTGTAATATGTCCCGTGTTTTGCAGCGTGGAGTCCATGATATCAATGATGAGATGGTCTTTAAAAGCAATCCAAAGTTTGTTTTTCATGACTCTCCTGGTTTTGAAGCTGGCCATGTGGATGAGTTTGAGGAGTTGAAGAAGTTTATTATGGAATGTGCAAACACAACATTTCTTAGAAGTCAGATTCATGCAATATGGTGAGTAGATATATTGTGCTGGGTTCTGCTGGCTTTAATATTGATAGGTATTGTATTCCGATGGATTCAATTCATCGTGCTGTTATGGCCTCAGAAGAAAAGTTCTTTAATGAATGTAATACTAGCAAAGGTAATGAGCTATTCTTGGTAATATCTTCTAACCTTATTAATTTGAATACTAGTGCCAGTTGTAGTGCTATTTACCAAATGTGATGCTCTTATGGCACAGGCATTCCAGCTTGAAGACCTATTACTATCTGTAGAAGATCAATCTATAGTACAAAGAAAATTTGCTAAGGAGATGTTTGACAAGAGAAATATTTGGGGGGATTTGTGCAAAATGAAATATCCTCCCCAAGCATATGTGCAACTTGAAGGTCTATATAGCCATATATTTTCTCATGTTCATCAGTGCTAATTATATTATTAGATATGGATAAATCTGAAGTTGGCTGTAATATATTATTGGAACAGACAGCTGCTGCATTGCATCATGAAGCACTGCAAATGCTATTGATTGCATCACAAGAAAAGAACATAATTCTATGCATCAAGTATGCAGTCAAATGGTAAATGACACTTTTTTTCAAAATAAAAAATATGTGTATTAATCTCATAAAGTGCCTTGGTGCCTTATGTTGACTTTAGAACTACTTGTAGTGAAGACCTTGATCTAGTTGGGGCATTAGCAAGTTGGTTTCCACACACAGAGGTAAGACTTACAAAATAATCATTTTTAAGAGTAATAATTGACTATATGCTTGATAATACTGTTGAATTGTTGATTAGGTAATTAAAAATACTCTAAACTAAGAAAGTGTTTACTAATTTATTTCTTGTTTCTTCCCATAAAGAAAGTAAGTGATATATCACAAAACTAAAGTTATATCAAACTTACATGCTTTATTACATTGATAGCATGTAAGTGGCATATTAAACAAAATTAAATTTGACTGATTTATCAATCTTTACCTGTTTTACTTCATTTTTGACTAATAGCAAGTAAGTAACCATAATCAACATGAATACTTGAACTAATTTCATATGTACTATTATTTTATTATTATTAGGCAGTAAGTGATATAAAATGCATTGAAAGATTCTGGCTAATAAATTAATACTTGATTTTAATACAATAGGGTGTAAGTTTTTTAATATGTTTAGAGAATTTAAAGCTAAGAATTTCATATTTAATCACATAACTATAATTAAATATAAAGCTGGTAAGTTTAATATAGGTATTGACAATAATTTATTAATAAATTTTTATTTATTATTATAATTAATAGCTTGTAAGTAATTAAGTGTGCATTCTAAGGAAAAATACTAATTATGGGATTGTTTTTTGTGCTTTTTACTAATAGTCTGTAAGTATTTCAATGTAAATACAAAATCATATCCTAGCTAATGAATTTATCTTCCATTTCTTTATTTACCTGTAGTTTGTAAGTATTTCAGTATAAATATGAACTCACAATACTGCTAATGAATCTATGTTCCACTTTTTCACTTATAGGAAGTAAGTGATTTAATGTAAATTAAATGTGATTGCTACTTACAAGTGTTATTTCACTATGACTTTACTTATAGGAAGTAAGTGGTTTAATATGGATTTGAAGACAGAATATTAATGATAAATATATCTTTTACTGTATTTTAATTAATAGAAGGTAAGAGAATTAATATGAACTTGAAATAAGATTTTTGTTAATAAGTATGTTTTGTTCTGCTCTTTTATAAATAGAAAGTAAGTGGTTTAGCATTAATTTAGAACAATAATGCTACTAATTACTGTTCTTTGCTGTTTTTCAATTAATAGTTTGTAAGTGAATTGATATAAATATAAATGAAACTACTGCTAATTAATATATGTCTGCTGTTATTTTATTAATAGCAAGTTAGTAGTCTAATGTGAATTTGAGATAAAGATAATACTAATGAGCATATTTTTTGCTGCTTTTCAATTGATAGAAAGTAAGTGGTCTAATATAAACTTGAAATAACCATGCTATTGACTAATATATCATTTACTGCTTTTTAAAAGGAAGTAAGTGGTCTAGTATAGACTTGAAGTAAAAATGTTTTGATAAGCATATTATCTAATGCATTCTAATTAATAGCCTGTAAGTAATTTGATATTAATATAAAATAAGAATAATACTTATTAGTATGCTTTTAATTGCTTTTTTATTAATAGAAAGTAAGTAATTTGATATAATTTTGAAAACAAGAACATTACTAATCTATATACCTTTTGCTTTTTCACAAAAGACTGTAAATGATTTAACTTGAATTTAATATAATTTCATTGCTGCTAATTTTTTTCTTTGTCTTTTACAACTGTTTTACTAACAGATTGTAAGTACATTAATTTAAGATCACAACAAAATTTTAATTAATTAGTTAACATTAATATCTTCTTTCAAAGGAGGTAAATAATTTAATATGTATAGATAACATGAATTATGATTTTTTTTTTCTCAAAACAGATGGTAAGTAATTGATTTTACAATAAGAGTTTGTGTTTTTGCTTACTAACCTTGTTGATTTACTATATCAAAATTTTTTTCACAAATTTGAATTTGTCTAGCTGGTAAGTATTACCTTGCTTTTTATAATAATGCAATAGTAAATTAGTATTTTTATAGGATGTATGTTTAATTTGTTTAGTATATTATATTCTTTGATTTATTTGCCATTATGCTCTGTTAACTCTCAGAAAGTAAGATATTTATAAAATTACTCAAATATTGTTTTTTTTAATGAATTAAACAGGCAGTTAGCTTTTATATTCAAGATCTATATATTAATATTAATATTACTTAGATTTTCACTATTCCTTATTCTCACTTGGTAAATAATTTATGATATTATTATACTATGTATTTATTGAAATATCTTATATTTATTATAGATCTCTTTTCAATTAACAAAGGCAAAGTTTTTAATATGTATATTTATGAAAGTATATTAATTTTATTAACTTTCCATATCTTTCAGATCAATAGAAAAGCCAATACATGGCAAGATGTTCTTCAATATGGCATTGGTAAATTAATTAATTTCTAACTTTAACAACCTTTATAAATTTTCATAGAGCTTTTATTACTTCTTCAATACTCCTTTACTCTTGTTCAGAAAAACTTTAAAGATGCCTTCTTGCTGGCAGAACAAAAATATAAAGCATCTAAATTATCTACTCAAATATCCAAGCAAGTAGATATGCTTTTTATCAACTATGCTGCCACCAGTGATAAAAAGACAAAGGAAGAGCTTATTGTAAATGTTATCTTGCAGAATTCTTTGAGTATGAAGTAAAGTTGCATAAATTTTTATATGCTAACTTAACCTTATATTATAGATGGTGAATATTATAACTTGTAGAATATATAGCTTTTTTTGTTTTATAATATAAAATAGTTAAAGCGGTTAAATT
>JBBPKN010000162.1:0-22443 GCA_038089275.1 Pulveroboletus cf. rosaemariae | reverse complement strand
TCTTTTACTCTTGTTCTTGCTTTTTTGTCCTAGTTTCTGCTTTTTATGCATCTTAAGTGCTTTATTGTTCTTTTTTGTTATAGCCATAGCTTTTATTTTTCTCATGTTCCAGCCTTGCCTAAACTGCTTTTTTGTTATACCCTTTGCCTGGATGTTTTATTTCCATCTGCTGACATTTAATTGTTTCTTTACTTTCTGTTTATTTCCACATATAGTAACTTGCAAAATTAAGTAAATGTTTGGTACTTTTGAACTGTTTGTTGAATAATTTCAGGACAAAACAAACAAGGCCAAAGTTTTAGTGTATAAAAGAAATTATGTGATTTGGATTTGTTATGAACTGGCTTGCATAGGCTCTATATCTAACTCTAATCTGAACTGCCTTGAGGTTGTGCTGGAATCAAAGTTGGATTCAAATATAGAGTGAAGAATAAAGATATGCCTAACTCTAGATAAGGTATAGGACTTAGAAATAGGAAGTACTCAGGGTAGCTAGGCCTGAGAAGTGAAGGAAAAACACTGAAATGCTTATTAAGATGTCTAAATGGCTAAATAAACAAGTGCTCAAAGCTGGGAAGCTATGAGCTACATGAGTAGCCTATTTATACTATCTAGGGTGGTGCATAGATCACCAAGTCTACCAGAGATAAATACTAATATGATAACTGAGCATAGGGCATGATTATAGAGTATGACTAATGGCCATGTGTATCAAGGGTCTACATGAAAGAGAAGCATAGAAATGAAAGGGAAGACTGCAGAGTCAATGGATATGAGTATAGTACCTTAGTCTTAAAACTGAGAAGATCCCATTTGAATTTCTGCCATAGATCAGACTTATCAATTTAGATCCAAATTTAAGATTCAAGATCAGATGTTATTTAGATATAATTGGGAGATACCATCATCTAAGATCTGCTGACTAATCCTGTGCTAATTCTTTAGTTGAAATATACTCTAAAAAGACTAATTATAGCCTAGGGTTATACTCAATCTGGCATAGGAGTCTTATGATCACATAATAAGCATGTAACTCTTGTACTTTTAAACTTGTTATTTGTAACAGAATTAGTAACCATGGAAATATAGTCTATTCAAATTAAAGATCCATTTACTTAATTTTGCAAATAAATATTAGAAAAATCAGAATCTGATGTTAATTAGTTGCTATAATATGAGTACAGTGCAACTTCTTAATGTGCTCTAATCTAAAACCTAAAAGAAAGAGAAAAAGGAGTAAATCTAACCCTAATTTTAGAAAGGGATTTTAACTGCTATTTGTGGACTTTTATAACTAGTGGCCCTAACTAGGCAAGAAAAAGAAAGTAAATGAGCCTATATAAGGATATTAAAGGATAAATCTTATTCAGGCCTTGGTGGTATTCCAGGAAATTACTTGTGAAAGCCTAATGTTACAAAGTAACTGAAGCACAAGCTGATGTGCTAAACTGCTAAACTCTAATCTAACCTTGGTAAGTGCCTTCTATCTTCTGTTCTAGGGCTTTTGTACTAGTGGCCCCTAACTAGGCAATGAATGTGAGAAGTTAAGCTAACCCTAAGGTTATTGGATTACCTGCGAAAGCTATAGAGGCATTGCCTTATAGATGCTCTGTGAAAGGGGTAATTCCTTAGAGGCAAGACTAAATCAAAGCTCAAGTAAGCAAGACTGGGAAAACCCAGCTTGTCTATCCTTGCCTTATATATTATGGGATCTGGAGCACAGACCATGCTGACTAAGTACATGTGCTACCTAATCAGGGAATGCCCTAAACCCTAATAGATAAGTAAGAATGGAAGCATGGAGCAGAAATGAAGAGTATAGCAGAGGGCCATGTGGATGTGGAAGAATGGAAGAGAAGTATCTAGGAAATGAATGCAGGGTCAGAGATGCTTGCACCATGAGAATGAAGATCTCTGCCACAGATAAGATCCAATCTGTAGATTTGCCACAGATGCATTTAGATTCCAGATTTAGATTCAGATCTAGATCAGATGAGATCCATGAAGATAAGATGGAGGGCAGTTCCAGGGAAGATCCTGGGAAGATCCATGTCAGGTGACTTATGGTCACATGATCACTGCTGGGGAAAGAGAATAATAAATACTCTTAAGAAAACTAGATCATAGACTAGGGTTAAGCTTAAAATGGAGTGTCTTGTGCACAATCACATGATGTCACATGACTAGTTCAGTGCTGGAGTGTCACTTTGTAACAGTAACACTCCAGCACTAGAACTAGTCACATGATCACAGATTTCTTCTTTATTTAAAGTATATCTGTTATGATATTGAACTCTGTATGATGCTTTCTAACTCTAACAATGTCCAGCCTTGAGAAAAAGAGTGGATTTGATATCAGATTCAGATTGAATAGAGGATAATAATAACTTAGGGAAAGAATTAATCCCTAAGAAGCCAAACTGCCTAAGTAACCATATATTGGCAGGATAGTATAAGATAACAGGTAATTAAGGCTGGGGAGCCTTAACCAAGAAACTACCTACTATATATACTATCCAGGATGGTGCATGGACCATTAAGGCTCAGGATTATCTAACTAAATATAGTAATAGGGCATAGGGTATGCTAACTGAGAATATAACCAATGGGTCATGTGGTAGGGTATGTATGAAAAAGCTATGTGGAATGGAAGTCAAGGATCTTAGGGTAAGTGGAGATTAAATTATGCCCTCAACCATAAAGCCAAGGAAATTCCATTTAGAGATCTGCCACAATCAGATCTGATTCTTATCTAGATTTAGATTTAATTCAAGGGAAAACTCTAAAGAACAACTTAATCATATCCTAGAGTTTATTCTTGTTTGGCAATAAAGTCTCATAGTTATATGCTTGTTATGTGACACTTCTGCTAGTGAACTGTTCATTTATAACAATATCTGGCAGAAAGTCATATGATAGCATATAACCTGGATTATTCCAGGATCTTTTCTAGCAAGGCTCTAGATTTAATTTTTATGAATCTATATAGATCTCATCTGGATCTAAATCTGATCTTAGATTTATTTGTGGCAGATCTCAAGATTGGATCTCATCAGTGGCAGGAAACCCTGGCCTTACTATTGCTGCATAATAGATCCTGCATATTTCTTTTCTCTTTTATTTCAATTACTTTATAACTTACTGCAGGTAGTTAGTTATTTTCTTAGTCATGCCCTATGCTTCACTTTCTTTCTAGTTAGAGTTTCCATACTGGTACATGTAGATTACCTGGTCCATGCACTAGTCCCTAGAATATATAAGAGATAAGAGAAGTAAGAACTGGTTCTCTAGTTTTAGTTATTATAATTTTTATTTTATTTTCACCATTTTCTTAACATATCTTTGTTATAGTTTGCATTTTTTATTTTTTGATCATGTGACTTTATCTTATCTTTCCATGTGGTTATCTAATCTTTTATCTTATCAGGTCATGTGACAGGTCACATGACAGGTCTAGACCCAGGGCATAGGGTTAGCCTCATGTCTTCAGACCACTTTTCATTTCTGTTCTCTTCCATTTCAGAAGCCTTGTTTTCTTTCAGCTGATTGGCTATTCTCATGGGTGCTTCTCTTCCATTTGATGGTGCCTCAGGGTCTGTGGGAATTCTCCCATCAGGGTCTTGGTCCATGCACCTTTCTGTACCATATAAATACTATAGCCTTAGCACATTTCAAGCCCCAGTCTTGAGCATTTGTATCCTTTGATCAGGTGGCCTCACTAGGGCTCCTTTTATATCACTACTCTTGCTTTTCTCTCATTGAAACTGACATTGTCCTAAGCCCTTGATTAGGGTTATAAGCTCATCATTGATCACACCAAAACTGCAAACCATAACACTTGCTCAAGACTACCAATACTAGTCAAGGGCATATACTGACTTTGATGAAAAAGGAATATTCTTGGGGACACAAGCAGCAGTTGAAAGACTTTATTTTTGAAGCAGTACTTGGATTCAAAGACGACGACTTTGGGAGACAGTTGTTTCAGAGAAGATTTGACACTTTTGATGAACAGACAAGAAAAGATTTTGTGGAGAAAAGAGGCAGAGATAGGAAAGTTGTGACAACAGATAGGCTCAAATCACTTTGTCCTTCATCTTCACTAAAGACTGTTTTCCAAATTCCAAAGACAGTAGCCCAAACTGTCCAACTTCAATCCATATGCCAGCAGCTCCCAAGAAGGAGAATCAACAGAGTTAGGTTCAATCCTATTGGAGTCCACTCCATTAGAGACAGAACCCCGGCTGTTGTTCCACCAGCCTCTCTTCCAGCAATCGACCCCTACTACATGTGAGATGAATATGAATGAGGAACTTGGTGATATGATGAAAACACTGGTTAAAGAACTTATGCGGATGGGAGAATCGACCAAGAAGATTGCTGATTCAGGAAAATGGAACAGTGAGAAGAAGACATGGAGAAGATGGTTTACAAGTATGGTGATATGGCACACAGAGCAAAAATGGAAAAGTAATTGGGAGCAGACAGCAGCAGTGCTGTCAAGATTAGAAGGAAGAGCAGAGAGATATGCTCAAATAATGCAGGAGAAGTACATCAAGAAAGAAGATGACTTCTATGAGAAGGGAGATGGATCTGTGGAGAGGTATGGGGTGAATGCATGGCCTGATTTTGCAGGCATAGCTGAAGAGCTATGAAAATACTTCCACATCGATGAGTTAATACATGAAGCCCTCAAAAAGTTAGAGGCATTATGTCAAAAGAATTTGATTGATGAATACTTGCAGGAGTTTGAGGTACTGTGAGTAGATGCAAGGATCAGTGATGATCATGCAGTAAAATTAATGAGATCGCAGATTTATTACAGGATATATCAACAAATCTGCATGCAAGGCATGACAGATAATCTAGGGGAACTAGCTGGAATGGTTAGAAGAGTGGGTAGGGCATTCAAAAGAATGGCCATAGAAAGGAATACCCCTACATTTACCCCCAGGTTTAACAATCCTCATGGTCCTTCTCCCCTCTCACAATTCTGACCAACTTATAACCTGCAACATTCTCCTTCTTCTTGATTCACAAATGTCGGCACTCAATCTGGGTGTGGTGCATCCATGGAGATAGATTAGCAAGCCACAACACAGGTTAGAACCTGTTTCAAATGCAGTAAGCCAGGGCACATGGCAAGAGATTGTTATGGGGTTTTTAACCCAGCAGCACTGTGGCCCTCCAACAATTACAGAAAGGGACCCCAGCCTCAGGGGCAGCAGCAGAGGCAACAAGGAACACAGGTGCAATATGTGCAGCCTGTAAAATTTTCAGATTTCAGTGTGCCTAATGCAAATGGTTGGCAGACAGCAGAACCAGTCTCTCTTGGGCTGGTATACAACATGGTGGATGCTGCCAGGTTTCAAGAAATACCTGCAGCATTATGGGGCAGTATGGAGGAAGCCTGAGCTTACTTTTAGGATGTATTTGAAAATGAAAGAAAGCAAAAAGAAGCATCAGGAAAAGTATGAGGGAGTCTGTTAGGCTAGAAATGGATATCCCAGTATGCAGTTTAATTTCTTCTCTTCCTTCTTCTTTCAATGTTCATACAATGAAATGAGACAAGTTTCCTTCCGTGATGGTGTCTCAATTGAGCGTGGCCCTGGAAATAGGGTGCTTAATTCTGTCTAAAGATATTAATGGGCATTTGTTTGCTATAGGAAGTGAAGAATGACAAGATCTAGCCAAACTATTTAATAGAAAAGAATGAGATGAACTTGGTGTAAGTGTAAAGATTGATGGAGAAGTTAGGGGAAAAGAAGGGTTAAAAATGGAGTTGTGTGGACTAACCTTTGCCATAGTGGATTCTGGGGCATTAGTGACATTCATTGATCAAAAATTCATTTGAAAACATGGTTTGTACAAAAAGAATATGCCAAAACTGCTAACTGTATATAATGCTGATGGAACAGAAGGTAATATTGGAAAGATAGCTCACTATGTTGTTATTTATATAGCCATCAAAGGAAAAAATGGAAGATGGCACAGGGAATGCATCAATGTTTATGTTTTTTCTTTAGAAACCTTGGATCTATTAATAGGATATGATTGGTTCTCACGCCACAATCCGGAAATTGATTGGGTAAAGAAGACTATTGATTTTCCTAGATGTTCAGCAAGCTGTGAAACACATCTTATTTCAAGAAGAATCACAGAAGAAGAATTGTTGCAATTGAAAAAAGAAGTATCAAAAGAATTATGGGAATTTATTCCTGTATTTTCTCAACACAAATCGGAACACATGCCAACCAGAAAACCATGGGATCATGTGGTGGAGTTAAAAGAAAACTTCATTCCAAAGAAAGATCATATTATTCCTCTATCTAATGAAGAAATGAAGGAAGTATGTGAGTTTGTTGACAAAGAGATGAAAAAAGGATATATCAGGTCATCCAAGTCACCACAAACATCACCAGTTTTCTTTATCAGCAAGAAAGATGGTGGAAAACAGATGGTAATCAATTATAGATATCTCAATAATTACACCATCAAAAACAATTATCCATTACCATTGATTTCAACACTAATTGATAGGTTAAATGGTGCTGATATGTTTACCACTTTAGATTTAAGGTGGGGATATAACAACATTCACATGAAAGAAGGTAACAAATGGAAAGGGGCATTTACTATGCCAATAGGGGCTTTTGAGCCTCTGGTTATGTATTTTGGGATGTGCAATTCCCCAAGTACTTTCCAAGCAATGATCAATGACATATTCCACAATATGTGGGAACACATGGTAATCTATATTGACAATATTATGATTTTTACCAAGGACAAGAGTCGAAACCAATATTTGGAAATTGTAGCTGAAGTTCTAGGTTGTCTTCATGACCACAATCTATTTCTCAAACCATCAAAGTGTCACTTTGCCCAAAGTCAAGTAGATTATTTGGGAATGGTTGTATCTAAAAAGGGGGTACAGATGCAACTAAACAAAACTAGTGCTGTTTGAAATTGGCCCATTCCAAGAACCATCAAACAAGTTCAAG
Organism: Pulveroboletus cf. rosaemariae; assembly: GCA_038089275.1. Taxonomy (NCBI): domain Eukaryota; kingdom Fungi; phylum Basidiomycota; class Agaricomycetes; order Boletales; family Boletaceae; genus Pulveroboletus; species Pulveroboletus cf. rosaemariae. Next base: position 15,442 of record JBBPKN010000162.1, on the reverse strand, counting down.
CTTTTCTTGGATTAGCAAATTATTATCGAAGATTTGTCCCCAACTTTGCTGACATCACTTGACTCCTCAATTCCCTCACAAGAAAAGATGTCAAATTTGAATGGACATCTGCCTGCATGGCAGCCTTTGTTTATTTTAAAGAAATCCTTACTTCCGAACCTCTCTTGTGTTATCCTGATTCCTCTAAACCCGTTTGTATTGAAACAGATGCTTCAGATGTCACTATTGGAGCTGTTCTGTTATATCAACAAGAAAATGGTCTTTGGCAACTGGTGGCATATATTTCTCATTCCTTGGACACTGCTGAATTAAATTACCCCATTTATGACAAGGAACTTTTAGCTGTCATTCATGCTTTGCGGGATTGGTGCCATTATTTAATAGGACAAGACTCCTTTGAGATCTGGACAGATCACAAAAATCTGGAGTATTGGAAATGACCACAAGATCTGTCTCTGTGCCAGGCAAGATGGCAAGCTGCACTGGCAGAATATAATTTTAAAATGTGTTATAAACCAGGTTCTACTAACAGACGAGCAGATGCTCTTTCCTGCAGACAGGATCATTTCAAAAATAAACCATCTCCAAACAAACAGATTGTCATGCTTCCTCCCCATATCTTTCAATGTGTCATTTCCCTTTCTTCTTCATTCTTTTCCCATGTACAACAAGCATCAGTTGACTTACATCTTCCCTCAAACTGGTGTTATAGTTCAGAACATTAAATTTATTTAAATGAAAGAAAACAAATCTTCATTCCTGAAGAATTATGAATAGAAGCTCTTAATCTTTTTCATTCTTCACCATTGGGTGGTCATGCAGGTCAAAACTGCACCAAGCAATTACTATCTTGATATTACTATTGGCCAGGTCTCAGTGAAGATGTCGCATTGTTTGTTTTACATTGTTCAACATATGCTACATCTAAGGGATCTGAAGCCATTTTACCTATTCATCCTCTTCCTACAGCATCATTACCATGGGAAGATATTTCTGTTGACTTCATCACTGGACTTCCAACATCAAAAGGATTTAATGCTATCATGGTGGTAGTGGATCAGTTTTCAAAAGAAGTTGTTTTTATTCCATGCAAATCCTCTCTTTCTTCACTTTATGTTGCTGAATTATTTAGGGATCATGTCTGGTCTAGACATGGACTTCCATCTTCTATCGTTTCAGATCACGGCCCTCAATTTGTCTTGGAATTCATGAAGCAGCTCAATGATATTCTGCAGATCAAGCAGAAGATCTCTACAGTGTATCATCCTTACACTGATGGTCAAACAGAGCAAATTAATAGGGAACTGGAACAATATTTGCATAACTTTATTGCAAAAAGACAAGAAACATGGGCAAATTGGATCAAAATTGCAGAATATCACCATAATAACTCATATTCCACCTTTACTCAAATCTCTCCTTTCGAAATTACCAAGACATATCATCCCTGTCTGGGTTTCAAAGCCCCTTCTGCAGTTAATCCATCATCCCATTTCCTAAAAGACATGTTCAAGTCCTTTAAAGAGGTCAAAGAAGTGTTAGAACAAACAAGGTCTAAAATGGAAAAGCAAACAAAGACCAAATTGCCTAAGTATACTAAAGGGCAACAAGTTTTGCTATCCACAAAGAACCTTACACTTCCCTATCTGTCCAAAAAATTATCAAAGAAATGGATTGGTCCTTTTACTGTGGTTGAAGTTATTCCACATGCAGTTCATCTTAAACTGCCTTCTACAATGTGAATTCATCCTACAGTTAATATCTCATGAATCAAACCATATCTGCCATCTCTTAAAGGACAGGACATTCTTACTCCTGACCCTATTATATTATGGAAGAAGGCCATGAAGAATATGAGGTTGACCATATTGTTGATTCTTGTATTAAAGGAAAGAAGCTTGAATATCTCATTCATTGGTCAGGTTATGGAGAAAACAATCATACTTGGCAAACAAAAGATGATTTAGCCAACTCTCCCAACCTTATTGAAGAATTTCATAAGCTTTATCCTTTCACACCCTGATGTCTCTTTACCATGGATCTTCAATCCTTCCATTTGCTCTTTAAACCATATGAAAATCATATGGATGCTATATCATTAGCTGTGTCTCATCTGGAATCCGAGATCTAAAAAGGGGGTAGTGTTATAGTTTGCATTTTTTATTTTTTGATCACGTGACTTTATCTTATCTTTCCATGTGGTTATCTAATCTTTTATCTTATCAGGTCATGTGATGGGTCACATGACAGGTCTAGACCCAGGGCATAGGGTTAGCCTCATGTCTTCAGACCACTTTTCATTTCTGTTCTCTTCCATTTCAGAAGCCTCATTTTCTTTCAGCCAATTGGCTATTCTCACAGGTGCTTCTCTTTCATTTGATGGTGCCTCAGGATCTGTGGGAATTCTCCCATTAGGATCTTGGTCCATGCACCTTTCTGTACCATATAAATACTGTAGCCTTAGCATGTCTCAAGCCCCAGTATTGAGCATTTGTATCCTTTGATCAAGTGGCCTCACTAGGGCTCCTTTTATATCACTACTCTTGCTTTTCTCTCATTGAAACCAACATCATCCTAAGCCCTTGATTAGGGTTATAAGCTTATCATTGATCACACTAAAACCACAAACTATAACAATTTTCATATCTTCACATTGTCACCATTTCACATTTTCACTTCTTCACACTTTCACATTATCAAAGATCTAGACTGGTCTAGACTCTGACATTATTTATCTCATGTTCCACATATGTATTTCTAGATTCCTACTTTCTATTATAAAATTATAATGTACTCTGGAGATACTCCAGATAACTCTGAAGTGAACAGAGCTTGGCTTTACCTTATGTGGTGTGCCCTTATGCTAGTACTGGGTACCCTGATTTACAGAGGGGTTGGAAACTATCAGAGGTCTGGGATAGACTGTAGGACTTTTCCCAACAAGAGATATGATGTCAAGTTGTGAAGTAAGTCATGAAACTTGGTGTAGAGTATGATGTTAAGTTGTGAAGCAGAAGGAGGTCAAAGGGAATCATAACATTGTTATAATTGATATTTAAACTAAAGTACAAGATATAGAGCTACAGTACTTATACCTTAGAGAGGCAGATTATCTAAGAAGGGAGCAGAGATATGAAAGGAGTTGTCACATAAGCAAAACAGGTGCCAATGCATCCTGGATATAAATAAAGATGTCAGAGGAGACAATGTCAAATAATGTCAAACTGAAAACTAAATGATGACAGGGAGAAGTAAGGCAGAAAGGAACAGGAACAAGAAGTGAGATCAGAGAAACTATGGAGTTGTATTAGAATGGTACAGAGTTAGCATAGGTAAAGTTGTAATCAATCATTAGATAGGAAAAGATGGAGGTAAAGGGAACTAGGAAATACACAGCTTATAGTGTAAAAGCAACTGGAGTTGCACTGGAGATATAGCAGAGTTAATCCATTGGCATGGGATATAACAGTATTTCCCTTTTAAGGCCTGAATCCCTGAAGGCTGTTAAGCATGTGCTCTCAATTAATAAGTAAGTGGAGTGGACATTGGGGTTTAGCTGGCCAGAAACCCATGAAAGTGAATATTACCCCAGAAACTTCCACACTAGTTCCTCTTATCATGTCTTCATTCACTGACATTCACATCTGGTCTGATGAGCACTTTGAGGAGCACATTGATAACAAAGAGAAGCTTGGTAATGCAAAGTATGCTGAGTGGAAGCAGTAAGGGAAAGTGAGGAGAAAGAAGGAGGCTCAGAAGAAAGCAGAGGAGGTATGGAAGTCAGTGGAGGTGGTCTGGAAATGGGTGAGTACTGGGAAGGCAGTCAGGGTCTAGCACTCAAATCTGGTTTAGATGGAGGAAATTCACCAAGCCCAGATGGGGTCAAGTAGCAGCAATGGCAAGAGGAAAGCAGAAGAGGGACTGAGGTACTGGAGGTGTAACAATTGGGGGCTGGAGTGTGAGGTAGGCCTAGGCAAGTTGATATCATGCCTTGCCTATATAAAGGCAAAGATGAGGTGTGACTACTCCAGCCAGGAGAAGCTAAAGAGGAAGTGGAGATGGAAGGTGGGAGAGGAAGAAGTGCCCAGGAGCAGGGCAAACTCCAAGGAGATAGAGGAGGGTCTTTGGCAGATGGCTAAGGGCTGTTATCTGATAGAGGTGTTAATAAGGGAGGTGGGCAGGAAGATACAGTGAAAGGCAAAGCACAAGAACCAGCTGCTGGGGCAGCTGGTTAATGTATTGGGAAAGGCATGGGTGAAGGAAACTGGAGAAGCCAGAAGTTTGGAGAGTAAGGACAGGGAGATTGACAAGGTAATAGCAAAGCTGTCAGAACTTTGTGTGAAGGTTGGTGGAATCTCTGTAGTAGATGATGGAGCCAAGGAGAAGGTTGAAAGATGATCTTTGAGTAGATAGGGGACTGTGTAACTAGATTGCTAGATCCACTACTCAATTGGCTTATTATAATGGCCTGGGTTTGTTCAGATAATGAAGATAAAACTCTGCAACAATCTCTGAAGCATGACCTAATTCAGTGGCAAGGAGCCACAAGGTCTCCTTATCAGTATCCTCATAACCTAATCACTTAACCAAATATTATAATTTGCAGTTTCTTTGCCTATGATATATCTTTGAGTCTAGGATTTCAGAGATCTCAAACTCTGGTTCACTGTCAGTCTTGACTGGGGGTGGGGGTGGTTGCACATAATCAGGGATTACATTGGGGACAGGGGGTTTGAGTTGAGAGACATGGAAGACCAGATGAATGAACTTCATGTTCTCTGAAAGGCAGAGTATAAAGAATAGCAAGCCTGCCTGAGCAATAATGGGATAAGGACCTAAGTTTTTTTTGGTGAGTTTCTTGAATGGCCATGTAGTCCTGAAGTACTTAGCCTTGATGAATACCTGGTTACCTACTTTAAAGTTCAGTGCCAGAGATCATTGGGCATTTGCAGGTCCTTGGTATCTAACTTGGGCAGCAGCTATTTCTTCACAAAGAAAGACATGGAGAGAGTCAAGGTCAATGGCATATTCTCAAGCTTGGGTAGAGGTGAGATTACATTCCAGGTACATGGAGATATTCAGATGGTAGCTCTTGTTAGTAAAGAAAGGAAAAACACCTGTGGTAGCATTAGAGGCATTGTTATAAGCAAACTCCATGAAAGGCAGGCATTCAGATCAATTGTCCTGCTGATAGTTGCAATAAATGCATAGATACTGCTTTAGAGTTTGATTCATTCACTTGGTTTGACTATTACCTTTTGGATGATATCTGGAGGTAAAGTGAAGGCAGATATTAAGGGCTTGACCCAGGGAATGGAAGAAATGGGAAACTGTTATGCTAGGCCTAGGTAAAGACAGGCATAGACCTTGCTGTGAAGAGTGAAAGAGGCACTACCACAGGTAAGCCTCAAGATAAAGTGGAGGACAACAAACAAAGTATTGTATTCTAGTGGTACCAGCTATACTCCCAGAGATGTGCCAAAGTCAGACACTGATGACTCTCTGGATAAGTGCCAGGTCACAAGAGTGGATTTCAAGTACTAGATACAAGGGCAGAAAAGATGCAAGAACAGTAACATGATTGCAAGGTAGAAGTAGCATAAGAAAAGAGGAGGCAGGAAGTACACTACTTTATAGTACAGTTAACAAGGTTTAAGTGGAGAGTATCCAAGTAATCATGCTGATGAATGATGAGTAAAATATCCATGTGGAAATGGATGGAAAGTGATGGAACAATTATGGATATGAAGGTAAAGGAGGTAATAAAGCCATAGGTGGGTGATGATACAACCCCTGTAAGTGGTGGGAACTGTGGAAGCAACAGGAGAAGCAGAAGAAGCTGCAAGAGAAGTTGCAAAAGAAGTCATAAGAGGAGAAGGAGGCAGAGGAGGAGACAAGTGGGTCAACAACATGATATTAAGCAGGGCAGTGAGCCTGGGTATGTTCAGAGTGCCAGTGGAGACAGTATGGGCATTAATAGAAGGGGCAGTTGATATGGATGTGGCCCAGGCATCAGCAGTGAAAGCAGGCCTTACAAAAGTGAGGGTGGGAAGAAGGGAGGTGGTCATTGCCATGAAGACCAGTTCACCAGGCTTTGGCTCATTTAAAAGCAGCAAGTTCATTATTATTGAGGGAAGAGGAAGAAGTGAAAGAAGTAAAGGGGAAATACCCTCAGGTGGTGGCCAACTCATGCATATACTGATTAAGGTCAGCAAGAAATTCACCTATCTCAAGCTGGTAGGTGAGTAACTCAATGTTGAAAAGAAGTTTGTGATGAATGGATGTGATGAGGGCCTGGGCAAGGGAGACATGAGCATAAGGAATGTGGGTGAGGGCTGAAGCAAGAAGGAGGAGACAAAGAAGCTGCATGTAGATTTGGTAAATGAGCCACAGGGGCAAGAACATATCCAGGTGGGAGCCAATAGGAATGGCAAGACATAAATTCATGATATAGGTCATGATACAGTGAGCATAGTCAGGTGAGGGGGCACCACAGCAAAGGGTGTGGGCAGAGAGTGGAAGGTCTATGCTGATAATGCCAGTGAAAGTGGTATTAATGACCAGAAAGGGGACCAGAATGGGTGTGACAATGGCAGGGCTGATGGAAATAGCAGGGAGTGAGGCTATGAAATCCTCAGAAGATAACTTGGGGGCAAGAGAAGAAAGGGGAGAAGAAAACTGTGTATCAGTAAAACTAGAGGGAGAGAAGATGAGCAAAGGCTCAATAGGGACTTCCTCAATGGGAAGTTGAGATGTGGAGGCCAGAGAAGTGTCAGGGGGGGTATTGCAGGAGCAGAAATCTTGATTAATGGTAAAGGTCATTGTTATTTGCAAGGATAAGAGATTTTCCTGGTAGTATGAGGAGAAGAGGCAATTAAGGGAAAATAATGCAGGTGAAGGAGTTTATACTCATCCAGAGTGAACTGGGAATGTTTCAAGTTCTGTTTGGATTCCCATGAGTTATCTTCTGCCAAATATCCTTTCTATCAGATCAGAAACTGACAGTTACCCAGGGGACCTTGATGTTTTAATATCTTCTTTAATTCATATTCCTCTTTATCTTCTATAAGGTCTGGGGGTAGAGTGGGGAAGTTCTTTCCATAAATGTCATTTTTGTGATAGAGTAATAACAGCAATGCATGGAACACAGGGTAAATCTTCCATGTGGATGGAAGGCATAGGTGGTAGGTAATCAGGGAGAGGACTTCTGTGATAGTGAAGGGACCTTCCCATTTAGTAGAGAGCTTGGGGTGAACAATAGCCCATTTCAAATTATGAGCTTTTAGCCATACCTTGTCTCTCTTGGTGAATAGGGTAAAGGTGGAGCAGATGCAGGACACCATGGTCTGGCAGGTGAGATTGTGTGCAGTGAGGGCTTTGTTATGAGTGGCAAGGAGTGCCTTGGTGCAGTTAGCAATGGCAGGCATTAGTGATTCATCAATGATAGAAGGGAGGGCATGGGATTCATATCCCATTATAAGATAGAATGGAGATTGCCCAGTAATGGAGTGAGGGCAGTGATTGTGAACAAACTTAGCATGGGTAATTAAATTGGCTTATCTGGTGGGGTTGGAGCTACAGTAAATGCAGATATACATTTCAATCTCCTGGTCAACTCATTCAGTTTCACTGTCAGATTAAGGATAATATGTGGTGGAAAAGGATAAATTGTACTCAAGGAGTTTTCTAAGCTTCTTGACAAATGCAGAGGCAAACTAAGGGCCATGATTGGAGATGATCTTGTCATATAGCCTATAGTGGAGGTAAACTATGTGGAAAAAAAGGGTGGCTATTCCCTTGGCAGTGATGGATTTCTTGGTGGGGCAGAGAATTACCCCCTTTGTAAGCCCATGGTTGACCATGACCAGTAAGGCATCAAAGCCAGAGGAGGGAGGAAGGTTGGTGATCAGATCACAAGAGATCCACTGGAAAGGGCAAGTGGCAGTGGAGTAAATGGGGAAAAGAGCAGGGGTAGAGGAATGAGTGTTTGCCTTATTCTGTTGGCAAACTGGGCAACCAGCAATGTAGTTGTGGACAAAAGTAGCAAGACCAGGCCATCAAAACTTAGCAGAGACAAGTTGGTGAGTTTTGAGATAACCAGGGTGGCCAGTGAAGAGGTGGTCATAACAATGTTGGAGGATTTTATAATGAAGATTAATAGAGGAAGAGATAAAAACCTGGTTTTGGTAAGTAAGCAAACTATCAGTTTCCTTCCAATCAGAGGAGCAGGAGTGGAGGAACTTTTCATCAGCAGAGGCATCCTGTTTCTGCAGGATGGAAAGGCAGAGAAGATTGCCTTGTTGATGCTTCTTAATGTGGGTGAAGAGATTAGCATTGATAAGGTTAATGAAAAGTTCAGGGGGAAGTAGGGTAACTTTCTAATTATCCTAGAAAGTGTCAGGGCAGAGGTCAGGGCAATGGGAAAGGGCATCTGGCCCAGCAAGGGAGGTACCAGCAACATGCAATAGTTATAGGTCAAAGTCAGCAATGTCAAGAAGCCAATAAGCTTGATAGCAGTTGAGCTTCTGGGGAGATTTGAAATAAGTAAGGTTTTTATGATCAGTAAAAACCTGAATGGGAGTAGAGAAGTCAAGGAGGTACTGCCTCCAGGCTTTCAGAGCATGAATGACCATGAGGAGTTCACAATCATAAATGTTATAATTCCACTTAGTGGTGGAGAATGTCTGGGAAAGATAAGAACAGGGGTGCCAATCCCTGTTCTCATCAGTTTGAAGAAGAATACCACCAGATGCATGGGCAGAAGCATTGGTGGCAATAGCAAAGAGGCAAGTGAGATCTGACATTTGAAGAACTGGTCAAGAGAGGAAAATAGCCTTGAGGGAGTTGAAGGCTTTCTGGGCAGTGGGGGATCAAGACCAGGCTTTGGCCTTCTTGGTAAGGTCAAGGAGGGAACAGGCAATAGTGGAGTAGTTGGGGATGAATTGCCTGTAAAAGTTAGTGAAGCCAAGGAAGGAACAGACATCCTTGACTTTCATGGGAGTAGGCCACTGGGAAATACCAGTGAGTTTGACAGGATCCATGGTGAGTTCACCAGAATAAATGATCATTCCAAGGTATTCAACTTGAAAAACAGCAAAGATGCATTTCTCCAGTTTGAGATAGAGATCAAGTTCTGTTATTCATTGAAGAACATGGAAGATACATTTCTGATGGATATTAGCATCAGGAAAAAAGATAAGGAGGTTGTTCATATAGATGATAAGCCATTCTTCAGCAATTATATCTCAGAACAAGTTGTTCATAAATCACTGGAATATAGTGGGTGAGTTATTCAGACTGAAGAACATTACTGTGGGTTCAAAGAGCTCCTTATGCATGATAAAGGCAGCCTTTCATTAATGTTCATCTTGAATATGGATGTTGTTGTAACCCCATCTGACATTAAACTTAGTAAAAAGCTGAGTATCTTGGAGTTTGTTGATAAAGTTTGATATGAGAGAAAGAAAATAGGCATCATGAATGGTATGTTCATTAAGATACCTATAGTCTTGGCAAGGGCAGAGTTTGCTATCCTTCTTCTTAACAAAGAAAAAGGATAAAGCTTGAGGGGAGTTGGATGGACAGATATTTCCAGTCCAAAGGTTTTCTTCAAGGAAATCTTCCATGGCCTGTTGCTCTGGGGAAGATAAGGGGTAAACCTTACCTATCTTCAGGACAAATGTGTCCTTCAGATTGATCTTATGATTATAGGGGTGAGAGGGCAGAAGATAATCAGGATTTTTGGAGTATCAGAAAATACTGATGAGAATTGAGAGTATTTAGGGGAAAGGGTCATCTTGGGTTTGGCCTTTTCAGCTTCAGTGGCTAGCTCAGTGAATGTGGTAAGCTGAGCTACAGTGATCTCTGGGAGATAGAAGGAGCAGTGATCTAAGATCCTGCTGGAGTGGTGGTTGTAAAGTGAGTTGTTGATTGACTGCTTAGGGGTAACATAGTCAGGTAGTGGACCAAGAGTTCATGGGGAACAATGATATCTTCAAGGAGTCCATCAAACCAAGGTTTATGGACAGAGTTGACATGATAGGTAGTTGCATCTGAGGGGGAATCTGGGATGGTGAGCATGTTGGCCATCCAGTTAATAATGGGGTTTGTGGCCCAGAGCCACAGGTATCTGAGGATGATATTCTCCTTTCCACATGTGATAATGTAACAGGAGACTGGGAGAATAGATTGTTCAAAATGGAGGAGAAGGTTGCAAGTTCAAGTGATTTTGCCTGTCTTGTTTTCTGAGTGGTTTATGTTTTGGATAATGATGGGTTTGGAAAGTTTGGACATGGGGAGTTGGTTTTTCTTGATAAAGTCCCAATTGATGCAGTTGATTTGTGCTTCACTGTTAATAAGAGCATAAGTGGCTATGACTTTCTTGGAATGAAAGGCAGGGGATACTTGTATAGCAATTTTCATAGATTTCTTGGAAGCAGATACAAGTACAGGTGCACAAGAGAAGGAGGGAGTATCTTGCATAGGGAAGGTACTCCATTTTAAAAACCCTGACCCTTATCCATCTTCTTGCATTTTTCTTTATAACTACTCTAGTTATCCCATCATTGGATTTGTCATCACTAACCTCCTCAATCTTTATTGTTGGTTCTTTGGCAGAAACCTTTTTGACATAAGGAATATCCTTGGTGGTGGTTGAGGGAGAGGGGAAAGAAGCAGGGAAGTTTGGGCAGGCAGTATTGATGTGGCCAGATTTCTGACATCTGAAGCAAAGTTTGTTTTTGATGCAGAAGGCCCTACCTGCATTAGTTAGTCAACCTTTCTTTACAGCATCTACATCCATAGTGTTCAGATTTTTCTCCAGTTTGAATGTTTTAGTAGATAAGGGGGTCCAAGCAAATGCATGAGAACTCTTTCATCATTGTTCAATAGAGCAGGCATGCTTCATTGTTTCTTGGAAGTGAGTGGCTTTGATATATCACTTGTCAATAGAGGAGGGTATCATATCTAAGCTATGGATATGACAGGCAAGATAGGATATGAGCTCTTTCTTGTAGTAGCCAATAAGAACATTATCATCAGTTATTTTAGCTGTGATGACTCAGTTCTGGAACTCAGCAGTATATTCAGCAAGGAAGGGTGTCCAGTCACCCTTCTTTCCCTGCTTTATCTGGGTGTTTGCCAACCAGTGGATGGCAGAGTTGATCATGTCCTGTTGTTGGAAGACTTTCAGGAATACAGAGGTGAAAGTGGAAAAATTTCCCATAAAGACAGTCATGCCAAAGATACAGTTCTTCTGATATGTTGCAGCCCATGACAATGCTGGCCCTTTGATCATAAATGAAAGAGTGAAGGCAATCTTCTTCTTATCAGAGTCATAGACTGCACTATTAACAAAAAGATAGAACTGGACTGTATCCAGCCAGTTCTTAGCCTTAGATCTATTATTATCAAAGTGCTTGGAGGCACCAAGATGAAGTTCCATTGGCTTAGTGGGAAAGGTGGAGGAGCCAGACATAGTGATGGTTGGAGAGAGTTGGGGGAGGATGAATGCAGGTTGGTGTTGAATGGAAGTGGGGATGGTAATGTCTGGGCTTGGGGGATCTGTAGAGAAGAAGATAGTTCATGCATGAGGTCACAATCTTCTCATGTGTCTTCTTGAGAGGAGAGTAGGATATTCACAAGTGTGTCTTCTAGTATGGAAGGACATTTCAGAGAAGAGGGGTTCTTGAACTCTGAAGTGGACTTGAGAGGGTCTGAGATAGAGACTCTAGACTTACCACAGAGAGAATTGAATAGCAAAGGTTGTTTGAGTGGAATAATAGAAGCAGACTATAGCAATAATAGTTGCAATTAGAATATGCTACTTCTTTTGTTACACTAGGCCTGGGTAGGGACAGGCATAGACCTTGCTGTGAAGAGTGGAAGAGGCACTACTGCAGGTAAGCCTCAAGATAAAGTGGAGAACAACAAATGAAGTGTTGTGTCCTAGTGGTACCAGCTACACTCCCAGATGTGTGCTGAAGTCAGATGCTGATGACTCTCTGGATAAATGCCAGGTCACAAGAGTGGATTCCAAGTACTAGGTACAAGGGCAGAGGAGATGCAAGGACAGTAATGTGATTGCAAGGTAGAAGTAGCATAAGGAAAGAGGAGACAGGAAGTATGCTACTTTATAGTACAGTTAACAAGGTTTAAGCAGAGAGTATCCAAGTAATTATGCTGATGAATGATGAGTAAAGTATCTGTGTGAAAATGAATGGAAAGTGATGGAATGATTATGAGTCAGCTGATTAAGAGATAAAAGGCCCAGGCAAAGGGCACAACAAGAGAGCTGTCTGGACAAGGCCAGAGTGCAAGAAGAGCAGAATCTATTTGAAAAAAAGATAAACAAGAAAGCATCTGAGGTGCATAAAAAGCAGAAGCTAAGCAAGAGAATAGGAAAAAGAGAGAAAGAAAAGGGAAATCATAACAGAAACAAACTTGGAATCTCAATCAGAGGTGATGTGAAAGGGAGCTCTATGTTTGGAGAAAACATGGAGTAAAAAGAGTTTAGCAAGCTCTGGGAAGATCATCTTATCATCTGTAGGAATAAAGATGCATTGCTTCAATAAATGATCTACCATGACAAGAATGGCAGAGTGACCAGAGAAAGCTGGGAGTTGTTTGATGAAATCCATAGAGATGAAATTCCATGGCTTTTCTGGGATGGAGAGCTGCTTAAGGAAACTGTAGGGTTTGTGACAGGGTACCTTGGCACAGGTGCAAGCTATACATAAAGAAACATACTCTTTAATGAATGCTTGAATGCCAGGCCAGGTATATTCTCAGCAGATGAGCTCCAGTATCTGATTCTGACTGAAGTGTCCAGATAAGGGGTGGTTATGCTTGTAGTGGAGAATCCAAAGGCAAAGATTGGAGGCATTAGAAACATAGATATGGTTGTTCAGATGCAAGAAGCCTTCTGGGTCTCTAGACCAATGAGAGTCAGATGAAAGGGTGCTAGACAAGTGGGTAGAGACAGTGGAATCAAAAGGGAGTGCTGAGAGGATATTATAATGGAGGGTTTCAATGTTGAAGAGAGATATGGACTGAAATACTGGAGATGCTAGGGGGGAAGCCCAGAGGAATGCAGCAAGTTGCTCCTGCATGAACACAGGCCTGAAGTTATGCAGATTAATAAGGGCATAGTTGCTATTCTCCTCTCTGGGATAGACATCCCATCATCTAGTCAAAGTATCAGGTTTAGCATCTAAATGACCTGGGTGGAAGTAAATGATCAGGTTAAACTGAGAAAGAAACTCTGATCACCAGGCTTGCCAGCAGATCAGAAGTTTAAATGTAGTGAAGTATTCCAGATTCTTGTAATTAGTGATGACATTTACCAGAGTACCAGAATCTTTGAGGTAAGGACACCAGGTCTTGAATGCAGTGAAAATAGCGAGAAGCTCCTTATCATGGGTGTTGTAGTTAAGTTCTGGCATGGTGAGAGTACATGAATAGAAAGCAACAGGGAAAATCTTATCATTTAGACACCAGATTGAGAGGATTCTGGTAATCACATAGTCTAAAGCATTAGTCTCAATGATGAGGAGAGCATTAGGAATCCAATGGGTCAGAATAGAAGCAGAAGTAAAAGCACCCTTGAGGCACTGGAAAGCAGTGCAACAAGAAGCATTGAAATCCCAACAAGCAGACTTGTGGATAAGGCAAGTCAGAGGAATGATGATATTGGAGTAGCCCTGGATGAAGTGGCAGTAGAAATTAGTAAAACTGAGAAAAGACTGAATATCTTGAACTTTGCAAGGCTCAGGCCAATCCAGGATGGATTGAACCTTTTCAGGGAACATAGTGAGCCCTGAAGGGAAGAGCTGGTACCCAAGATACTCAGTGGAATTGAAATGGAATTTGCATTTCTCAGGTTTGGCAAAGAGGCCATGTTTCTAGAGGTGGCAGAGGACTTCATAGACATGCTCAGTATGAGATGTCTGGTCAGCAGAGAAAATTAGAATATCATCCAAATAAATGATTACAGAAACATCAAGAAGATTGGTAAAGATAGAATTGATGAACTGCTGGAAAGCTGCAGGGGCATTGGTGAGCTTAAATGGCATGATAAGCCACTCATACAAGCCATAGCACATATGAAAGGAGGTTTTCCACTCATTGCCCTCAGCAATGTGAACTAAATGATAAGCATGTCTAAGGTTGAGCTTGGTATAGATAGTTGCATGGCTTGGAGCATCAAGGAGATCAGAGATGTGTGGAAGGAGGTAGCAGTCTTTCTTCATGATCTTGTTGAGTTCTTGGAAATCTACACACAACCAGAGGGATCTGTCCTTCTTCTGGATGAAGAGGACAGGGGCAGTGTGAGTGGATGCAGAGAGTTGGATGAAGCTGGTAGTGAGATGTTTATCTAGGAAAGTCCTGAGTGCTTCAAGCTTAGAGGGTGATAGGGAATAGATGATGCCAATGGGCAGGGAGGTGCCTTCTTCCAGATTGATCTTCAGGTCAAACTTGTGGTGGGGGGCAAGAGTAGATGCCTTGCTTTTGCTAAATACATTAGCAAAGTTGTGGTATTCCTGAGGAACACTGGAAAGGTCAGCTGAAGGAGGGGAAATGAAAGCAGAATAGAGATAACTCTCCAGGGGTTGGAGTTGCAGACAGAACAGGACTAAGCCATCAAGGCTACAGGCACATGCAAATGCTGATAAGCTGAGTAGCTTGATTGACAGATGTTTGGGGTCAGGGAAGCACAGTGAATTAGGTTCAGAGTTAGCTTGGGTCAGAGAAACTGGAAGCTGAAGAGGTGAGCTTGGAGGTATTGGCATGTTTGGTTTAGATAATTAGAATGAGATACAACTTAATACCCAGTCAATGAATGGATTGTGGCAGGCAAGCCAGTTGTGTTCTAGAACATGAGAACTAAATCCATTTAATGGAGTGACATAAAATGTTATTGGAGTGATATCACCAGGTTCAAAACAAACAGAAAGATCAATGGCATATATAATCATTGTTATATTTTCTTCTCTTTGTTTCTTTTCTCCTTTTTTTTCTGTGTGCATTTCTATAGCTTCTGCTTTTCTCACACCTTGGATGTTTCCTTGTTTATCTTTCTTCCAATAGATTCCACTCTTCTTGTATTCTGGCCTCATCCAGACCACTCTCTGTTATGCCCTTTGCCTAGGCCTTCTATCTTTTAATTAGCTGACTCATAATCATTCCATCTATTTCCATCTGTTTCCACATGAATACTTTACTCATTATTCATCAGCATGATTACCCTATTGATGTTATGCTAGGCCCAGGTAGGAACAGGTGTAGACCTTGCTGTAAAAAGTGGAAGAGGCAAATCAAAGGTAAGCCTCAAGACAAGTGGAAGGCAACAAATAAAGTGTTGTGCATTAGTGGTACCAGCTATACTTCCAGGGGTGTGCTGAAGTCAGATGCTGATGACTTTCAGGTTAAGTGCCTGGACACA
>JBBPKN010000161.1:27230-62788 GCA_038089275.1 Pulveroboletus cf. rosaemariae | reverse complement strand
CCGCACCCATGAGGACAGCAATTTCTGCCACAGATGCATCTAGGGTTCAGATCCAGATCCAGATCTAGATCTAAGATAAGATCCATGAATATTAGAGAGGATGGCAGTTTCCAGAAAGATCCAGGAAAAATCCATGTCAGATAACTAACTGTTATATGACCACTGCTGAAAAGGAATAATAAATACTTTTAAAGGATTAGAATCACAGACTAGAGTTAAGCCAAAAAAAGGGGTTTCTTGTGCACAATCATGTGATGTGATGTGACTGGTTCTAGTGCTGGAGTATTACTTTATAATACCACCCCTCAGCATTATATGCTTCTCTGGGTCTCCACTTCCACTTCACTCCATTCTGTTTTTAGTTCTATTTCAGTTCCAGTTAAGTACTATCTTAGTTCAATTTTATCATCTGTCATATTCCATATCCCCAACCCAATTCCAACCCCATCCTGACCCAGCTTACAATTGGTCCTTGTATCTAGTAAGCTACTCTAGTCCTCTGACTCCCCTTCAGGCAACTCTGGCCCTTTATCACCATTCCAGTCTATCCTAGCTACACATGTATGCCTTCTGCCCCTCAGTGTTATATACTCCCCCAGGCCTCTGCTCCCACTCTGCCCCATTTCATTTTCAGTTCTATTTCAGTTCCAGTTAAGTACTACCTTAGTTCAATTTCATCATCTCCAAACTGTTTCAGTATAACTTCATTACCATTCCCACTCTTAGTTACTGTTACCATCATTGTTACTATTCCTGTTTTGTTTCTGTTCCTTGCTTCCCCTCATTTCATCCTGTTACCCTTCAGTTTCAGTCTGACATGATTGGATATTGTCTTCCTTGATATCTCCATTTATTTCTTAGATATTTAGACATCTGCTTTACTTCTGAGTTTGCACCTGTCTCACTTTACTACACTTTTAGATAGCTCTGCCTCTCTGAGGTATAAGTACTGTAGTTTTGTATCTTGTACCTCAGTACAAATATTGACATAAACATCCCCTTGTCTTTATCCTTACTCTGATTAAGCCTTTGGGCTCACTCTGATCCTCCAGGTTACTCTGGAGAACCTCCAGGGCCAAGCAATATCCTTGAAGGAGTCATAAGATCCCACCCCCATGACTAGGCTTGACTCTCCTCATCCTACCTGTCCCTTCTGTTGAGCATAGAAACAGCCTTCTTATCTACCTCCAATATTTATGTAAATCAGGACACCAGAAAGTGCAAGGGCACATCACATAAGGTGAAGCTGAGTTCCATTTGATTAACAAAACTCTTCCTAGATCCCTTTGGAGCCCTCCAGAGCCCTCCAGAATTATGACCTTCCCTCAGCATCAAGGGTTTTATTTAGAAAAAAACTGGTTTTAACAGTATATCTGTACTGGTATTAGTTTTAACAGGCAGATAGCAAGTCAGGTAGCAGTTTTTGGTGTAGACAACATAGTTGGCAACCTCTGTCCACAATGAAAGAGGTAAGCCAGAGTCAATGAGGATAGTGCAAATATAATCAATGAGAATGCAGTTAAGCCACTCAGAAACACCATTCTATTTAGGGGTCCATGGTGCTGAGGACTTCCAATGATGCCTGCCTGTTGCATAAAGGAAATTCAGGCAGTGCTAAGATATTCACTGCCATTATTAGTCCAAAAGATTTGAAGAGATAGCTTACATGAGTTCTCTACCTCCAACTTCCTGGTTTTGAAAGCAGCAAAAGTATCACTCTTGTGATGAAGAAAGAGAACCCAGATTCAATGGAAGTAGTTATCAGTGAGCATCAACATATAACATGTGCCAGAAGTGCTGTAAATAGGTAATGGCCCCCAAAGATCAGAGTGGATAAAAGCAAGGAAACAGCTAGCTCTGCCATGCTAAGAGGGTGGAAATGAGGCCCTGGTCAGCTTGCCCATGGAACAGGACAGACACACTGGCAGATCACAGAATAACTCAGCCTGAGGGAAGATAGTACCAGTAACAAGCCCTTGTTTGATTAGTAAGTGCACAAATGAATAGTTCAGGTGCCTAAGACAGCAGTTCCATTGCTCAAGCAAGAAAAGATTAGCATGGTGGATAGCAGTAAAAAGTGGTTTGCAAGGTTTGAGCAATAGATCATGAATTAGCTGCCCATTACCTTTCAACTTGAAGAATAAACAATGTCCAGCACCAAAAAGAATATAGCAGTTAGCATCATTAAGTCATGATATGGAGACAATGGAGATAAAGGAAGTGAAAACATGACAAACATCATGCAAATGGAGTTTGGCAGTGCTGGGCAGTCTGCTGGTGATAATCTGAGCATCATCATGATCAGAGATGGTAATATGACCATTTCTGAAACCACTAATACTCCCACCAGATATAGCAGAGTAGGATGTGAAGGACTAATGATTTGTGAGGATATAAGTGAATGTTCCAGAGTCAACAATGGATATCAGGCAAGCAGAGCAGGTAGAGTATACAAAAAAGGCAAAAGGAGGGGAGGAAACCAGTAATGTGAGAGAGCCAGAGGGCAAATGGATATGGGATATGGCATTAGACAGTAAACATTTCTCAAGAATAAAGTTGGAAACTTCATTATTCTGCATATTCTCTTCAGCAACTTTTGCCTTTTTCTTCTTCTTTCTTTGTGGTTACTCTTTTGGTCCCTTTCCATCCATATCTTTATTTTTTGCATAGCAGGTGGATTTGTGGTGACTGTAATGCTGACAATTAGTACAAAATTTGATGCCAGAGGCATGGACAGTGCATTTCAGAGCAACAAGAGCACTTTTAGCAGTACTGCTGAATAGTATGGGAAGAGTAGGTTTCTGGCACTGTTTTTTTTCAAGGATCTCAGAGATAACACTAGATAAGATTATTGTTGTCTTGTTAAAATGCACATCTCTAATGAAATAATTCCAAGAGTCAGAATCTTTGGGGTTGGAGGGTAGTGTGAATAGTTAAATAACAGCAGCAAGCCATTCTTGAAGAACAAAATTTGCATTGGCAAGGTAGTGCATAGCTTTCTGATATTCATTGATATGCACTGAGATATTACCACCACTTGGCATGTAATGTGTAAGGCAGTGGAACCAGTATATAATTGATCCAGTGCCAACTTGGCTAAATTCAGCAGCAAGAAGCTCCCAAGCTTCATGTGCAGTAATCAGATATACAATCTTAACCACAAGATTAGCCTTAATGCATTCAGTAATGGAGGCCCATGCAGCATTATCCATTTTTTGCCAAACTTGATGTTGTACTGGGTCTGAGAATTAAGGCATGGTATCATTTACAATACCAAGTAGACCATAGAAGCTAAGTGCTTTCTTTATGCAGTAAGCCCATACAAAGTAGTCAGTTTTATTAGAAAGGCAATTTTTATCAGTATGCAGGAAGAAGTGGCTGGAATTGGATGGCATGTCTCAGAAGGCAGAGACAGACAGAATTGTTGAGATTAGAGTATTTTCCTGGCCAGATATGGTAATTTGGTAGGATAGAGTTGTGGTTGTGAATCATAGATTTAATAAGTTCCTCTATGTTTGTTTTAGGCCACAGGACTCATAATCTAATGGAACTAAGAACTTAGTTAGAACAGAGAAATGACTAAGAATGTGATATGAAATAAAATATGGTATTAAAGGGAAGTGAAGCTATCATATATTAATATGTTGGGTAGGCAACAAAGAAATTTGTTATAAAGTATTACTCTAGCACCAGAACTGGTCTATCATATGATTGTGCACAAGAAACCCCTGATTTGGCATTAACCCTAGTCTGTAATTCTCTATTATTTATATTTCCCTTATCTCTCACAGTGGTCATGTGATAGTGATATTCTAGGATCTTTCCTGGCAAGGCCTAAGATCATATCTTCATAAATCTCAGATATATTGGTGGCAGATTTACAGATTAAATCTCATCTGTAACAAAAATCCCTGTTATAATGTATTTTTTTCATTTTTTACTTTTTTGGTATTTTCCTCTCACAACTGTAGCTCTTCACATTATTACATCTCATGATATTTCACATCTTTACCTTTTCACTTTTCACACTTTCACTATTTCACCTCTTCACCTTTTTACTTCTTCACATGTCACAAGTCTAGAGCAATCTAGACTCTAATGCCATGTCTTATTGTTCCCTGCTGTATTTCTAGGTCCCCACTTCTTTTCTACTATTGGCTGGATTACTGTACATTACTTTAGGGCCAGCACCATTTATATGATCTATGCACATACTATATCAATATAAAAGAAGATTAGCTTGAGCCTGGATTTTTCCAGTCTTGCACATTTGAATCTTTTAGTTCTACAAGTTTCTTGGCTCTTACTGTTTCTTTTAAACTCTTTGCCTAGTTCTGGTGGCTTTACAATCAAAGCTACTACTCAGGATCTTTAAAAAGTACACATCAAGGTTTAGGTGTTTTAGATCAATGCATTAGCTTGTTGTATTTCAATCCCCATTCTTTTGAATGCCTTACAGATCAACTCTACATTACATAGTATGTGTTACAGTGGCAATATGGCATATTGTGCAGATAAGCTATAAATCTAACCTGGTATGGCCTTGGGGTTGTGCTGATATTGATATCAGTGTTGATATAAAGAATAAAAGGTAGATGAATAGATGCCTGCCATTAAAGGTAACACAGGACTTGAAAGAATAAGATGCTTAGGGTAGCTAAGCCTGAGAAGCTGGGTCCAAACACTAGCTTGTCTATTGCAAGGCCTAGATGGCTAAACAAACAAGTGTTCAAAGCTGGGGAGCTAAAAGCTATATGAGCAGCCTATTTATACTATTGTTATGGTGTCAATCTCTGAATGACCTGTCCTAACCTTAAATAGTCTGCCTTGAGAGGGTACATCAGTTTCATTGTCAGATTCAGTTGGAATAGAGTGAAAAGCAGTGTAGTGGACTCAGGATAGCAAAGCCTGAGGAGCCATAGCACAAGTTAGGAGGTAATGCCTATATTGAGAGGGCACTAGATGATATACAAAATAAACAAGTGTTCACTGTATGAAACAAGTGGTTAAGGCTGGGGAGCTGAAACCAAGGAACTACTCTACTATTTATACTAAGTCCAAGTACACACAGACCACCTCCAGGGCATAGAGAAATACTAAATAAGGAACTAGGGCATAGGGCATGCTTACTGAGAATATGGCCAATGGGCCATGCAGTATAGGTGTGTAGAATTGAGAGGCTGTGTGGAATAAAAGGTAAGGGTATAGGGTAAGTGGAGATTAGACCATGCCTTCAACCATGAGGCCAAGAAGATCCCATCTAGAGATCTGCCATGATCAGATCTGACCCTCATCTAGATTGAGATCCAGATTCATTGGAGATTCAATTGAAAGATACACCTATTATCTAAGATGCTAGATCCAACCCTATAAGCTGTGCCTAAATCCAAGAAGAGAACTCTAAATAACAACTCAATCATATCCTAGGGTTTATCTTATTTTGGCAAGGATGTCTCACAGTCACGTGCTTGTCATGTGACTCTTCTGCTAGTGAATGTTATGTTTGTAACACTATCCCCTCTTCAAGGGTGAGACTTCTGGATTATCAAAGTTCTTGTTGCCTTTTCATATAAGGTCTTGAATACCCATCATCAGAATATAATCTCATTGTAACTCTGAAACTCTGAAATAAATAGACAAGAAAAGAAAAAACATGCATAGGCCAAGAAACTCTAAGGTTTGAAAAGTGCAAAAAAATATTCTTTCTTGAATGTTGCTCTTTGTCATTGAATAAAGTTCTTCCTAGAAGAGGGATGTTCACTACATTCACTATCTCTACTATCCCCTTTTCAGATTTTCTCATCCTGAGAAAATATACTTCGAATGTGCAAGTGATCTTTCATTAGAACAAGTACTTTCTTTCAGAAAAATTTTGACAATTTTTTTTTGCAATGAAAACTTCTTCTTGCTTCTTAATATACTGGTATGTTTCAACCAGGCTTCTTGCTTCAACAAATCTCAAATCCAATTAAGGACTGAGTGGTGGTTTGCTGAATAAACAAGGAATATTGGGATTAATGGAAATGTAACCTAGAAGTTTGATTATGCAGCTTCTTGCATTACTGCCTCTAAAACCTTTTAAAGTCATGCTAAGGACTCAATCCATTGAAGATATTCAATCTTGATAACTTTTGTAAACTCTTGCAGAGGTGTGCTTGATAATCTTCTAACTTTTTACACTTGCTTGAGTACTATCTTGACTGATTTTTGACAATCCCTGGTAATGAAAGTTGTCATCTTCTTTAGACCTGTATTTTGTAGTTTGAAGTCATTGTGGACTAAGGGTTTCATAGGATAACCCATAACACCAAAACAGTTTTATGTCATGCTTAGAACTCTTGTAACTCAAATACTAAATTGTTCAGTTACTTGCCTAGATAACTAACTGCTCCACTTATATGGAGACTAACTGCATCATCATTAGCTTTTGCTTACTTAACCTTTCTTCTCATCTAAACTCTGAAACAAATAGTTTAAAGACATTTCAGTCTGATCCTTGAAAACCACATTCTTGAACTCTTTCAGATAACTTCTGATTATTGCTTCACTCCTGGGTATTAAGAAGCTCTCTGCAGCTACTTCATCCACATCATTTTCTGCAGGAAATAGATCAATGGACAGCCAGTGTTCTTCTTTTTGATATCAGCAAATTGACTTTCATATCTTCTCTGATTAAGCTCTTGATTGCAATTCTTTATTTGGATCTTTGTCAGAATACTTGTTGATGTTCCATGTCAAATACTTCTTCACTCTTTAATGCCCAATATACAATGAACAAAACTAGAGGCTGGCACTGCAAATTCTTCTTCAACTTGAACTTGTTAATTTTCTTCCTGAATTACTTTTGATAATGCAGATGTAGAACTGCCTCTATAGTTTTAAATCATTTCAGATTCCTTCTGAACTCCTTGCAATCACTTTCTACTCAGAGATAAATCTCCTTTCATCTGATAACACTTGTTCAACTCTGAAAATAGACTTTCTTCAAACCTGCTTCTCTTCATGTTCATAGGTATAACCACTTCTCTTCATGCCCATGGCTAAATACTTGTCTTCCTTGCACTTGACTATTTTCATCATCATCATCCCCTCTTCAGGGGTATCTTCTAGCAAATAGACTTTCTTGACAATCTTCAATTGATTGCTCAATGGAATAAACCATCCAAACTTCTTGCTAGAATTCTTCTGACTGGTTCTTCCACTCAATCTTGCTTCTCTAAATGTGTTCCTGTAAATTAAAACTTTTTCCAACTCCAAGAGTAAACCATTAAATCTCATTCCAGATCTTCAGCAATGAATGGTTACACTATAGGCCAACAAGACCTGATCATTATTATTGATCTTCCTGGAATCTTCAATATTCTTCTTCACAGTACTTCACTTTGCTTGTTTTCCTTTCTACTCGGCTTTTACACCTTTTATCTGATACTCCAAGACTTATACCTTTCAGTTACTTCCTTTCTACTTATCAAGGTATTAACCTCAACTTTTGTCTGATTTCACCTACTCAATGACTCTGATAGTTTTCTGTCATTTTGGACTCTTGCTGATCCAGATACTAAGCATGTTCTTGACTTTGATTGGAGTAAACCTTCTCATATCCTCCTAGATCCCAGCAATGATTGGTTATGCTCTAGGCTGACCAATCTAGTCATGGTCATCAATCTTCCTTTCTAGTCTTGACACTTTTCTCCAGATACGAATTCTTTGTTTAATGACATCACAGTCCTTGGATCTTCATTTATAGACATTGCAGTCTGTTCAATCTAAAAACAAACATTCTCTAGATTGTCCTTGGTCTTATTTCAAATCTTTCTTATCCAAGGCTTCCTCAATCAACTTCCTTGAACTGTCTTCCAACAAGATATGCTGTTTCTTTGGTCTACTTTTCTATATGTACTCAGTTTTCTGACATAAGCTGGTCTAGTCTTAGTTTTAGAACTTTCTGGTTTACTGCTTGACCAATAGTACCAACAGTTGTGAGATACCATAAAACTCCTAGACAGTTTGACCAAAGGGTTTGATGAACCCTTGAAATGAAATGTGATCTGTAAACAAAAATCCAAATGGCAGTGAAGCCTAAGACTCTTGCTCATAGTCTAAAACAATCAGTGTTGCTTTGTTTTACTTTTTGCCAAAGCTACTTTTTCAAGTGATGGTTAAATGATAGACTGCTAGTTTGATGATGTTATTCAACACGATTCATTTTACCAGAGGACTTCACAGAGGTTCCTGATTTTTGATGTCCAAAGCCAGAGTGAGGTTTTAAATGTGAACCCACAACTAGATGATTTGAAACAAAACCTTTTTCCTTAGACTTCTAGTCTGCAACTAAGCCTTTCATCTTTGATACTTCCAGTCTATTCATTCTAATGAGTGATGACAGTCTATGACAATCTTGCTGTATGATGGTTTGGCTAAATTAATTTCCTATGTTCATCAGTTTCAGTATATAAGGGTTATACGACACCCATAAACAAAGACAGAGAGTAGATAGTGGCAGTTTAATGATATGCCCAGATCAAAAGTGGCTTTTTAGCAATATGCCCAGATCTAACAATACTTAAAGAGCACTGGAGCATTTGACAAGTTACTTAGCTTCCTTACAAACCAGCATTCACTGTGTCCAAGGCCATTTTCTAATGTGCCTATGTCTGCAGCCTTTTTATGACATGCTCAGGTCCAGAAATGACCTCTATTCAAAGGCCAAAGTAGTTTAATGACTTGCTCAGGTCCAATGTCAGTGTTGGTTATGATGTGTGAAAAGAGGGCTATCTTCATTTTGCTATGCAGTATAAATTCTTTCTTCATCATTGAAATCACAAGATGTTAGTGAGCTTGGAGTCTGGACAAACACTCACACCTGGTCAAGTAAGGAGTAGCCTTAACCAAGTGTTACAGTGTCAATCTCTGAATGACCCATCCTAACCTTAAACAGTCTGCCTTGAGAGGGTGTGTTGGTTTCATTGTTGGATTTGGTTGGAATAGAGTAAAGAGTGGTGTAGTGGACTCAGGGTAGCAAAGCCTGAGGAGCCATAGCACAAGTTAGGAGGTAATGCCTATATTGAGAGGGCACTAGACAATGTACAAGATAAACAAGTGTTCACTGTATGAAACAAGTGATTAAGGCTGGGAAGCCAAAATCAAGAAACTACTCTACTATTTATACTAAGTCCAAGTGCACACAGACCACCTCCAGGGCATAGGGAAATACTAAATAAGGAACTAGGTCATAGGGTGTGCTTACTGAGAATATGACCAATAGGCCATGTGGTATAGGTGTGTAGAATAGAGAGGCTGTGTAAAATAGAAGGTAAGGGTCTAGGGTAAGCAGAGATTAGACCATGCCCTCAATCATGAGGCTGAGGAGATTCCATCTAGAGATCTGCCATGATTAGATCTGACCCTTATCTAGATTGAGATCCAATGGGGAGATGTACCTATTATCTGAGATGCTAGATCCAACCCTATAAGCTGTGCCTAAACCCAAGAAGGGAACTCTAAATAACAACTCAACCATATCCTAGGGTTTATCTTATTTTGGCAAGGATGTCTCATGGTCATGTGCTTGTCATGTGACTCTTCTGCTAGCAAATGTTACATTCATAACAACTATCTAGGGTGGTACACAGACCATCAAGTATGTCTGAAATAAATACTAATATGGAAACTGGGCATAGGGTAAGGGTAAAGGGTATGACTAAATGGCCATGCATATCAAGGGTCTGATATGGAAGAAAAGTGATAGAATAGAAGAAAAGACTGCAAGATCAATGAATATTAAGACAGCATCTTAGCCTTGAGGCTAAGAAGATTCCATCTGGATCTCTGTCACAGATCAGATCCATTAATCTAGATATAGATCTAAGATCCAAGATCAGATGTTATCTAGATTAGATTGGGAGATACCATTATCTAAGATCTGTTGCTAATCCTGTGCTAACCCTTTAGTCAAGGTATACTCTGATAAAGACTAATCATAGTCTAGAGTTTGGCTCAATCTGGCATAGGAGTCTCATGGTCACATGATGGTCATGTGACTCTTGTGCATCCAAACTATTCATTTGTAACAGTATGCTTCTCTTTTATTTTCTTATATCTGTGTTACAGATTGGCTTGATGGCTGCTAGATACTAACTCTAATCTGAACTACCTTGAGGTTGTACCAGACTCAAATTCAGATTTAAATAAGAGTGGATGAATAAATGTAGATATCTACCCTAGATGAAATAGAACTTAGAGAATAAGGGAGTACTCAGGGTAGCTAGGCCTGAGAAGTATAGGATAAAACACTAGATGCTTATTAAGATAACTAGAGGTCTAAACAAACAAGTGCTCAAAGCTGGGGAGCTTAGAGCTATATGAGCAGCCTATTTATACTATCTAGGGTGGCACATAGATCATTAAGCATACCAGAAATAAATACTAATATAGAAACTGGGCATAGGGCAAAGATAAAGAGTATGACAAATGTGCCATGCATATCAAGGGATAAAATGAAAAAGAAGTCTAAAAATAAAATAAAAGACTTTAGGGTCAATAGATATGAGTACAGCACCTTAGTCTTGAGACTAAGAAGATTCCATTTGGATTTCTGCCATAGATTATATTTATCTATCTAGATCCAGATCTAAAATCCAAGATCAGATGTTATCTAGATTAGATTGGGAGATATTATCATCTGAGATCTGCTGACTAATCCTGTGCTAACCCTTTAGTCAAGGAATACTCTAATAAAACTAACCATAGCCTAGAGTTATGCTCAATATGGCATAGAAGTCTCATAATCATGTGATAAGTACATAACTCTTGTGCTTCCAAACTATTTGTTTGTAATAATCTGTGCCTGCTCTTTGCTGGCACTCTTTAATATTTGCTCTATACTTCCATTTCACCTTATCTATTAGAATTTAGGGTATTTTCCTACTAGATAGCACATATATTTAGTCAGCAGTTCTCTTTGGCAATATATAAGAAGCCAAGGTAGCTAGAACTGGTCCTCCAGTCTTAGCTACTTGAGCTCTAGATTTAGCTTTTTCAAGTGAATCCTTGAAATACCACCAAGGCCTGGACAAGGGTTATTTCCTTTTCATTCTTGACTAGGCTCATTTTTTCCTTTATCATGCCTAGTTAGGGCCACTAGCACAAAAGCCCACAAGATAGGAAAACAGTAAAGAAATGACTTCAAGATGGGGTTAGAATTAAAATAAGCTTACCAGAGTTTACTTCCCAATTTAGGTTACAAGGCAGGATGCATGAAAGTATGTACTTCAGGATTGGTGCTATCATAGTAAAACAGAAAGCTATAATATATGAAGATTATATCATAATCAACAGTAGTTACTAAGTATTCTAAGGTAACTAATGGTCTGATGTAGCTATTAGCTTATATAAGCAGTAGATTATAGGTAATCAGCATATTCCAACAGTGTGCTTCATGCACCACATTAAGATTAGATATTGCAATAGTTTTGAAAGTTACTGTATACTTATAATTCAAAATAATAATTAGATGCTATCAAGATCCATTGCATTTAGTGTAAAACATACAAGCATTGAAATAGGACTTTAAGCCACTGTGTGTAGATAATGAAGCATTTTTGAAAAATGGTTGAGTGATTTTTGATGTTAGGAACACTATACAACACCTTTCTTTTTCAAACAAGTGTAAATACTACTTTGGAATTGCAAGCTATTCATTCCCATATTGATAACCTGGGTGCAGCACATGATTTTGCATTACCTGTCCATTATATATCAATGATTGCATGACAGTAAAGGGGTGGTTATGCAAGCACTGGGCCTACAGTGCTAAAATCTATATGTTTTAATGAACTCCAGCGTACGGCAGCCGCCTAGCTCATCCGTGGTATGTACCGCAACACGGGCCGAATCGCTTGATGCCGCAAAGACGCTGCGTAACGTTATATACCATGCCGCATGACCACTCTGCCACAGGCTATTCGAGAGTCATGACTGGGGATGTCATCACGACTGACAAAACGGGGGACATCGTATCGTAGTAAAAGCTCACTCCGAAACGCCTTTCACTGCGACTACTGATGGATATGCCACCTTTGCGCAATACCCGTTTCATAGATACTCGCCTCACGTGGCTCAGCTAACATACTCCAGAGTTGTCCTCGATCGACCGTCGATGCACCAAGTCCGCCTCTTCTCGGTGATGGCCGGTCATGCATATTATAGGGCACTACTACAGCCATCATTTGTAAAAGGCTTGCGGAAAATGCACTATGTACGTTGCGCTCGACTGTCATGTTCACTTCGGGGATGAACGTGGATACTACAATGTTCACCTAATAGGAAATAGTGGTTTGTCAACTTTCGTATGTTTCAGCGGTAGGTGGGAAGATTGGCCTTTGCAAAACTCCCTGTCTGAAAACCTCACCTCTGGGATGTTCCCAAACCCAAGTTGGTCTTGGTGTCTACCTTTCTTCACTTCCTGTGATACATTTTCCGTAGATTAAACTGTGGGCAGAGAAGAGAGCGCAGGCGGATCGATTTCAACGAAGATGGGGTGGGGAAATGCGAAGCCAGATCCGTTGATGGAGATGACCGTGCATTGGGAACACGATCACCGAGTGGCTGACCGCACGGCGGACATTACACTTGTCTGTGTGGGTTTGTCAGAGGTATGTGGCGTGCTTCCTTCCCGCTTATATCTACCCATTCTTTTTGCGGCTGACTGTCAGCAACGCCAGATCCGTCGTTACATACACCAGCGCCTTCTGTCGTCTCCTCTGGCGCACGCTCACACACACCTTCTACATCTCAAAAAGACCTGTGGGGATTCTTAGGCCGAGGTTTCCCTGAGGAAAGGATCTTGTCCAGTTTTCTGCGCGCAACGAGTCGCGCCTATCGCCAGGCCCAGATATAAGGCCGGAAGTCGAACGGATGAGCTGCACTCCCACAACGAGCTGGCTGAATGGAAAGGGAGTGGGCCCGATTGACTGGTAAACGTAATTTGCCTCACGTGTCGTATACTGGGGCGGATGGATCTAGTCATGGAAAAAGTACAGTACCCCTGCACTACTTGCTCATGCTCGTCTCATGACTCGTTCTACTGTTTAAAGGTCCCGTGGGGTTGGACTGAACGAAAACTCGATACGAGCAGAGGTGATGAAAAAATTGTCGCGCTGAAATGAAGATTGAACGTGCCGAGAATGATGAGGTGACTCGCGACTGAGTTTCAACGTTTCAGAGTCAGATTCCTCCCGCGATCGGCAGTCCTAGCCATGGCCCACAACTGCCAAGTAGCATGCTATTATATAGGTAGTCACTGAAGATTAAGGGTGGTGAGCATGTCCTGGCATTTGCAGTATGAGAGTGAAAATTTCTGTCAAGGTGAGGCGAGTCGTCTGTGCTCCGTGCTCGTCTGGTGCAAGGGTGCCGAGCAGAGATCGACCTCGGCATCCGTGACTCACCCCGCCTGTTACCTCATGTAACCGCCGACTTTTGATGGAAAGTCGTCAAATGACATGGTAAGGGCGACTGCTTTCCTCGCATTTAGCGGAATAATAGCTTGATGCCCGACGTGGGGCCGCACAAGGGATGGACTGGCAGTCGTCGCCGTCGGTGTGCCGGCCTCCTTCTCGAAAAAAGCGTGTCGAGTTCGGTGCCATGAAACATTGCGGCATTGCATCAACTATGTAGCTGGTGACATCGAGATGGCATTTGATATGCCGTGTTGTGCTCAATAGCATCGAGCAGCAGGGTCCATGTGCGTGTCCCGAGAGGTTGGAAGTTCTAGAAAATGAAAAAAAAAACTCACCAATTGCAGGTTAGCCGAGTGGCAACATTTGAATACTGTGAGTACTTTGCATCGCTGCACACGCAAGGACCATACTTACTTCCGCCTCTCGGATGACCTTGCTATCGAGGTCACTTAGGCTTACTATCACCACTCCAAGTTGAAATGGGTGTAGGTATTGTCAGAGGAGTGTTATCCCTGCCTGTCTCCTCCATCTCGATCGACCCGTTGAATGGTGGCCGGAAAGCCCACGCTTATTACGGAATGAAACATTCCGTAAGAATCCCTGCCATCATGGGTTAAGTACTAAACTGCCTTAACGTTACCCTGAAGACGTACACCTCGTAATAGGGTTATTTGCTTAAAGGAACGGTCCGGTACAATGTATGATCCCTGTTATTCCCGTCTCCCCCACATTCCCCACCCCGACCAACTTGACTGGGTGCTTCCCTCACTAGTACTTGGGGTGGATATCCGCACAAGATGGTCTCTCCCGCGGGTATCTCGTACGCCTCACTTGGTATGTCAAGCAGAGTGGGTCGGCTGATCGTGTTTGTCATCTGACAGGTTGGGACCTATGCTCGTGGGGTTCGTCTTGGATACCATCCTGTATGGCGTAGTAGTAACTCAGTCACTCGTTTATTTTTCGTGTTATAAGAGGTAAGCACTTTCCAGTTGGAATTTGCTGGTGCAGGCTGGTGATATATGATGTAATTTTCTCTACTACAGCGATGCGCGCTGGCTCAAGCTCTTCGTGCGACCTGTCTTTTGCGTGCCATATCTTTCATCTTGATGGCCCGTTAGGTTGCATCTTTAGTTGCTTTGGACACCCTCAACGTGGCTCTAGAGTTTGCATACATTTACCATAGTCTGATCATTCATTTTGGTGAGTATGATGGCTCTATGTTGCGTGGACGCTGCTTTACCTACTCTTCAGGAGATATGGACGTGCTGTTCATAGCAAATTGGAGTAAGGCGCCTATTATAAGTAATCGTAGTTGTGATGATTGACGGACCCAAGCAGTCTTTTCAACGGGTAACACCAATTTTGCATCCTTGTTCGGCACGTGTTGACAGTATTAATGTCCTCAAGTCCCTGGTACGACCGTGGGTAAACTAACATTCCATGCGTTCATGTAATGTTGAGCTTTTGAATAGGGTATTACGTCGGCTTTGGTGCAGATCTTTTTCGCCTGGAGGATCAAAATTCTCAAGCAAAGTAGACTGGTAGTCACCGGAATCGTCACTTTCGCGCTAGTTGGGATGCGTCAGTAGATTCCTCTTATCTTGAGTGTTCGAAACATTTCCCCTTCCACAGTTTGTGGCATTGGCACATCCATCGCGGTCAACCTTGTGCCCACGTTCACACAGTTCCATAGATTTGAGTCTATCGTTATCATATGGCTTTCTACATCCGCGGCAGATAATCTTCTCATTACACTTTCCCTCGTTCTATCTCTGGTACGTCATCTGTAGTTCCGCAGTGACTATTAACGAGCTTTGTAGAGGGACTACCGCACCGGTTTTGCTGACACTGATCACGTGATCAAGAAGATCATACGGAGTTTAGTGCAATCCTCTTCGTGTGCTTCCCGGTTTAATACGTCCATCAGTTACCCTCCATACCGGATTACTAACGGCAGTTTGGACAATCGTTGATCTTGCGGTATATATAGCCTTAGTAAGTATTCCGTTTATACATCAACTGTCAACATGCTGACGATGTCTCAGACTGACGGGATGTGCGTAAACCCCTCGTTTTTCTTGCCGTCTTCCCTGACATCCATACACTAGGCATCTAGTTTTTGTGTTACCGCTGGCAAAGTTCTACACTAATTCTTTATTGTCCACTTTGATATCTAGAACGCGAGATCCTAGGGATCTCGAGTTCAACGTGGTTGATGCG
Organism: Pulveroboletus cf. rosaemariae; assembly: GCA_038089275.1. Classification (NCBI taxonomy): domain Eukaryota; kingdom Fungi; phylum Basidiomycota; class Agaricomycetes; order Boletales; family Boletaceae; genus Pulveroboletus; species Pulveroboletus cf. rosaemariae. The sequence continues at coordinate 47,111 of JBBPKN010000161.1, read as the reverse complement.
TCTCGTCACGTCGAGCGTCGGGTTAGCAACAGTTCTTTTACGTGGCTCGCGACGCGATGCTTGCTGGGGACACGGGCTAACTGAACACATCATAAAACAGGAGGATTTCGTATCGTTTGGTTCGAGAGAGGAGGTGCGTATTCATCCACTTCCACTTAACCGAGCCCCCCCTTTTTTGCTGACGCACCATCATGAAGACCCGTACAAAAAATACAGAGATTGTTTTTGAGGCTGTCTGTGAGAAAAAGTCTCAAGACCAAATGTCGATGCCGCTGGGCGATCACGACGATGGTTATTGAAAACTACTTTCTCGTCCGTACGCTCAGGGGCCATTCGTTGTTTGGGACCCATCTTTGGCTTGGAGGTCGTACATTCTCAAGTCAATGTAACATTGCACATATCCTTGTATCCTATCTACATAGGAAGATCAACCAGTTGAGGCGTCTACAAATTTGTGCTTTTTCCCAGGGAAGTTCGTAATGTGATTGATCATACTGTGGTCAACCCATTGCTTCTGCCAATTCGTGTGTTGTCGCTCAAACGCGCGTGGATCTCAAACACTAGCGTCCTGTGCCAAATATGCGAGGCCCTCGTCGCCCAATATTATGCGCGACCACCCAGAGAACAAAAAAGCTTGGTCTATCTGGTTCAACTCTCATGAAGTTGATCTTTTGTGCACGTGATGTACTCGCCGCGCTCATATACCTCAGGAGAACCACCCGCTCTGCCAACCACGTCCCTTTTTTGAGTGGGTATACCTCCCACCCTCTGGACCCGCCCGACGATGGCGCACATACCCTTGAGAATGCTCGTTGCCCACTGGTTTGCCTTTCTCGAGGTCCTACAACGATATCTATGGAAACCGCGGGTGGGACGCGATCCTTCAGACTACAGCAATCTCGTCGACCTTGGGACGTCATCATATCCCACTCTAACACTCTTTCAAACGCCCTTCGCAATGAATCTTTCTTGCAGTGTAAAACATCCAGACCATGACCTATTATGCGACACTCCTTCTGTGGAATCGTCATCACATTACGATGGTGTGTTTATGGACGTCCCTGCGTGGCGATCTACTGTTCCCCACGAGGGCCGGCCTCCAACGTCACCGATGCCGCAATCTAAGGTGAGTCGCTCCGCGCCCTCACGAAATGTCTGACTCCATCCGACCGCTAGGAGACCACGCGGAAACGAACATGGCCGTACACAGGGCCCGCGGGCCCAGCTTTAGTCCGATCTTGGTTGGTATCGTGTACGTTCAATCAATGCTACATTTACATATGCTCTTGATGGTACACGCTTCGTTGCTGGCCCGACATACGCGGACGCTGACTGTAGGACTAGATGCCGTCCTTTTTCAACCACTGGTTCGAGGATGTGTTAGTTTACGACTCGCTAATCCCCGCAGAACTACTGGATTGCTCCTGGTTTCTTCATACGAATGTGTGGATGGCTCCCTGGTACCTTGTGCGGTATGATGTTTGTAAGACTATCCCTTGTCTTTATTTTTCGGCGAGTTCTTTGCAAGTCGACTTACCTGCCCATTCCGCGTATCGTACTTATACAAGTGGATGGAGAGGCCGTTCCAGTTAATTTTGTTGAAGATCATCAAGCAGGTGCTAACGTTGGCGTTGGCATGTGGTCATCTCTCGAGCCAGCAATGTTAGAGGTGGCTCACAAACGGAGCACGATATCTGCTAGCAGGGAACCTCAAACCTTTGTACAATCGATTGCTTCCGAGGGCGAGGACTGCATCGCAACGGAGCCAGAGATGCTACGTACGCGGCCAGACCCCCATCAGAGCAAATTTCAAGGCGGAAATGCCGAGCCACAGGGAGGCGTCGGACTCGGGTTGCCCACCCCTGCGTTTGCCGAAGGATTCCAGCTGTTTGTGAACCAGGTCCCTGATGAACAGCTGAAGATTTCTCTCGTCGATATGGAAGCCTTGGACGACCACACGCAGCTCGTCAAGAACAATATTCCTATCCACCCAACACCTGTACCGGACACCCTTATTGCAGTGCCAAGTGATCGCGACGTTGATAGGCGGACGGATGAATTCAAGTTCTCGGCCTTTTTGGAAGCTTGGGTTGACGTTATCCGCCAAGGGCTCCAAGATGTCGCTGACAACCATGTGAAATGGGAAGGTTTGGTTAACGTCGTGACATGGAATCTTGTCGATGGCGATGGTCCATACGAATTTGAAACAAGATCAGGAACCGTGGGCGCGTCAGACTCATCCGTGGGATCGCAAGACACGCCGGCTCCGTCAAAAAACGTACAATTTGACACTGACGACGACGAAGGAGGTGCAGGTCAGCGTCATGTGTCATTGAACCCGTCTCATACAAAGGAATATACCTGTGCTTGGAGTCTTGGAATCCCATTGGGAGACGACGGTGTCGTATCGATACATACTCTTGTAATGCCCATCGATCCCTTGGTGGACAAGAGGGATGCAGCATTGCCAGAATGGGCGACCGAGCCAGTCATTCCAGCAGTACCTAGTACAGAGGGGGTTAATGAGAACGATATTGTTCTCCCCACACTGGTGGTGACGCGCGAAGACGTGCGATTTGTAGAAATGGACCTCACAGTTCCCGCGGCTCCGATCGAGGACGTCACGACACGTTCGCCTCTTCAATTACTTTACTCGAATGTGCCTACTGTGGTGCTCAATTCGAGCTGCATCACCGAAGTAGAGGGGAGTCGAAGTTCAATACCACTGGAAGTCAAGGAACTGGACCAGGGATAGCCCCATACGGTGCATGCGTTTGACTGGAGGGAGAACTTGAACGACAAGATTGCAACCTGTGAAATTTTGAACACTGTTTCTCCTGCTCGCCAAGGCCGTCAAACGAGGGTTCGAATTCGGCTTGTTCCATAAAAGTCGATGGCGAAGAACCCCTTGGTAACGTGCCAAGGCGGGGGGTCGCATTGTCAGTTTTAGCACCCGCCCCCAAGATTGATGTGCAAGGGGTCGGCACTAGCGTTGTTGACATCAATACCTACACGCTTCTAGAGCAGGTGAAGTAGGGGCTGGAATTTTATACGAGACACCTCGATATCACTCGGATGAGGTCAGTCTATCAGAATCCCTTCAGGATGGGTTGAGGGTCTGTATCCCCGATGTAACGTGTAGGATACGTCATCCGCTGTCTCAGAATCCCTGAGGGCGTCTAGTGGGGGAGGGCCAGGTTAATTTCGTGGAGGGGAGTCTGAAAGCACGATTGCTTCCCTTCCTAACCGGCCTGCGGTCTCTCTGGTGCTTTTGTGATCAGGTTCCCGGCAGTGGAATCGTGTGAGCAGCTATTAGCATTTTCGGACATGCGTAAGGATGCCAGTTCTCTTTCGATGATATCTGTGAAGAAAGCCGGTGGGCTGGAGTACGAGAAATGCCACGGGACCGGTACTCTACCTCAGGACCCTCCGAATATGATGCAAAGAATTCCGCCGGGTCGGTCGTTATCAGGTTCTATACATGCACCATCGAAAACTTTGCGAATTCCGCAAGCCGATAGCCACAACGATGAAACTTCTGTCTTCTATGAAACGCCTTCATCCACGACCTGCTCCGTATCTTTGGTAGGACCCGACAAAGGGAAGGGAGGTACGAGTGTGGTGACCGGGAACACATCCAGACGGACGCAAGACCTGTCCACGTAAATCCTTGCACTACGAAGGATATCAAAGCCGAAAGTAGAATCCTCAGTTTCTCAGTCTGGAGACGAAAGTTGTGACCATTGTCGCTCTGTAGCGAGCCTGGTCGTGGCACCTGAGTGAAAACCTATAGGAAAACCTAGTTCCCCCGACTGGACTGCGATACCAGGGGTGGTAGATGCGTACCGTATGTTCAAGGAATTGCCCAGGGAAAATAAAAATACGCTACGGAGAACTTCATCCATGGCAGAGTATACGAATAGAAGACCAATGCTCGGGGTAGTCTGTCAGAGAGGAACGGCAACGAGTTTGCTGAACAATATTTTGCCGCTGCTGATATTCAGCGTCGCTGGATGCATGGAAGTGGTCTGCTCCTCATTCAGGATCTCGTGCTGTCCGATCCAGCTGACGTCAACCTCCGGGCTTGGTGAGTATACTCTTGTTTTGTCTGATGGAGGTGAGAATGACGGTTTCAGCACAAATACGAGGCCGTGGAAGGTCCATGGTATGGACGCGGTACCCTTGCAGCAGATTCTGTACCCAGGTATGCATGATGCTCCTCCAAGCGCGTTGTAGCATGGCATAACTTCTCGTACCGTCCGTTTGATTGCTGATCTAAGCTCGATGCAACGTCAACAAAGGCGCGTGAGTGGCAGTAATTGACATTGTTATATGTTCCCAGAGCGCTTGGTCTGCAGCATCCGGGTATTGCACAATGTAGGGACGGGACCGGTGCATTGTTCTCAACGCTGGACGGTTTACCGAGGTTGAGGGAAATCGACACTTCAGAGCTGGACAAACCCATTTCTATTTATTTCTTTACAGTTTTCAGTAGTTGGTTTTTTTTTTTTTGTCACCGAGGTACTTCCAAGTTTTGATTGCTCCGGCTTGCTGTCGGTGTGGATGACTTGTAGCAGCGATGGGGGGGTCGCCGTGGAAGTGGGTCGTTTACCTAATGTAGCATTTTTCAGACTCCGCACTTACGCATGGAAAGGTTAGTGCCGTAGACTGAGTTCATCGTCCTGCTTGACATCGAGACCCGTTTCGAGGCCCTCTCTCCATTTAAATTTATGTGAGTACCGTCTATATCGCTTTCCATCTCCTCCTGGAGAACGTATACGTGATGGAGACGTCCTCGGGTGGTGGATGGCCAGCCGCACACACGGATGGTCCCGCTAATCTAGCTTCATCCTAGCCCCAGAGTTTAGTGCGAATCCAGTCTCGCAGTACGTCGCTTGTGTTGATTTGTCCACTGTCCTGTCGACGTCGATCCGAATTGGTAGCTTTCAACAACAAAGTGCTCGCTCAGTCCCGATATGCTTATTTCCAAGCAGAACAGGCGCGCCATCTACGAAAACCTCTTCAAGGGTTCGTTGTTATCTTTCTTCCCCGTCTCTTTGAGAGGGTCCCTAACGCTAACTTGGACTCATTGTTCCCTGTCCGTCCCGTCACTCCGTCTCGCCCCGTCATCGTCACCCACCAACTAATGCCCATTACGTGGATTCTGCTTTCACGAAAACGAAAATGGGGACGACAGAGGGCGTTCTCGTCGCAAGGAAGGACTACAACGCGCCCAAACACGAGGACCTTGACGTGCCCAACCTCGAGGTCATCAAGGCGATGCAGAGCCTGACCTCCAAAGGACTCGTCAAGACTCAGTTCTCGTGGCAGTGGTACTACTACGTGCTCACGCCCGAAGGCGTGGAATACCTTCGGGAGTGGTCCGTCTCTCTCTTTCGTTGTTGGCGTTGGCACCGTGCGGTCGTGTTCACGTGGCGTGTTTGGTTGTTTCTTCAGGCTCCACCTTCCTAACGAGATCGTCCCTTCGACGCACAAGCGTGTGGCTCGTCCACCTCGCCCAGCTACTGTTCGCCCCGGTGCTCCCGAGGGTGGTGCCCCACGCCCACCCCGCGGCGACCAGGAAGACTACCGGAGGAAGGAGGGCGGTCCACCTGGCGATTATAGGCCCTCGTTTGCTGGTGGTGTCGGTCGCGGTAGACCCCGAGACTAAGTCTTGTACGCTGATCGTCGCAACTGGTCGTGGATGGATAGATCCCGTACTTGTTTTTTTTCCGTCCGATCGAAAAAACCGTTTGTATGAGCATGTCGCATGTCTAGTCTATGCTATATGCTATCGATATGTCGCTGCACCTGCTGCACACGCCGTAGCCAGCGAGTGATGCACCACATCACGACCTACCGAAATATTCGACAACATTGCGGATAGCTCCCTTGCCTCGTTCTGCTTCAAATGACTCCTGACGCGCCTCGATTATTTGCTTTGAGAAAGAGCTTAGGGGACGGAATGAGCTCCAAATACACAGTCAAAGAGAGACGCTTCATGCGGACCTCGTTTTACTGCAGTCCGTGGAACCACTGACGAACATCTTCGCTTGCACGACCACCAGCTTGTCTAGGATCCCAAGCACTCCAGAATCACCCAGTATTGCTTCGTTCACGTCAAGCCTGCCTTCAATATATGGATAGCGACCCAGTTGCTCCGAGAGGTCGGTGAGCTGCCATCCTTCCAGGTCTCCCCCGGTCCAGAACGCCTCCGTAAGCGTCCTGATCGCCTCATCGTGTTCGGACGAGAGTGCGTGGAACGTACTCGATTTTCTCGAGGGGCTATAGCCTTGCAGAACGTCTCCCTCCATAGCCCCCCTTATCCAACTGTCGTCCATAGGATCGCCCAGACCGTCTGTGGGAATGCGGAGAGGACGGGGATGGTCCGTTGCAAGCCACACGTGCCGCACGGTCTTCCCCGCGACGTCATCCTCCAGGAGTGCACGGAGGGAACTGACCAGCGAGGCGGCGCACCACGCTAGATTCTGCACGGGCACGTTCTCCATTCTCCAGTGCACACCTAGGAATGGTCCTAGGTTTTCAGAGAGGCGATCCGCGAGATCGTAGAGCGCGGGCGCATAGTGTAGATTGAAGTTCGGCTGCACAAACGCGGTAAAGAGCGGGTAACGAAGGTCGTAATCGAGGATGAGGACACGGATATCTGAGAGAGACAAATATGAAGAATTGTCATATGGAGGGGTGTATGCGTATCCCGGCCCGGGAATAAAATCAAGGTCAGGGTCCGCATCCATATCCAGGCTGTTCGACAAGAGCTGCACTAGATGAGTCGAAGCATCCGACCTTGTCTTGAACGACCCAGAGTCAAATGAGATAGACAACGCTGTCTCTGGTATGGAGGGACGTAGTCGGGCGAGCTTGGATTCGAGGCAAGACAATATCTTCGGATCGACCTCAGTCTTCTCGACGATGAACGGAAGATCATCCGATTCGGTTCGAGTTTCCGGTCTGTCATGATGATCCCGGTGTGATGATTCCATAGAGACGACTAGACTGCTCGGTGGTGCCGGTCTCTCGTTGGCCCACTTCGCAAACCCTTCCAGATCGATAGCTGGCCAGGAATCGGGAGACTCGCCTCGGTGTGCAAACTCGCTTGTATCGTAATACGTGCCGAACGACCACTGCGAACACGCGCTCATTCGGCTTTTGTCTACGTTGGGGAGTACCATCGTTCGATTGAGTTGTCGAGCGAGCGTTAAGAGCTGCGTGAAGTGGACTCGCGCCTTGGATTCCTGTTCTCCGATCCGAATGGGGAGGAGGAAGCGGCATGTACCGTTGCAATGAGCGGAATCAAAGGACGAAAGTTCCGTGTCGTCGTTCCGGTGGGTGTGGGCATCGAGTTTTTCTTTGTGTGTAACAGTATCGTGTTCCTCCGGAATACGAGTGACGGGAGGCGGCCACACGTTGCGTGTCGTACGATCTGGTTCACCCCAAGAGACGGTTATCCGGTCGTCGAACAATCTCATTTCCTCGCGTGTCGCCGAGATGAGTCCATTTCGCAAGGCCGCAGGTGGGTACCGTGTCAGAGTTGTTTCCAAGTTGCTGCTCGACGGCGCTGCTGCCATCGTGGTCTTGGTCGAGTTCGGTTTTGGCATAGATGCAAATGAAGATCGCTCCAACTCCCATAGAATGACGTAGAGCACGATGGTGACCACAATGATCGCTACGAGCATCGCACCGCGTAGCACATCGGGTCGGGTGGTTTGGCGGTGTCGACCATGGTTTGAACTTGTCCAAGTAGGGTGATCTTGACCAGAAACACCAGGAAGGACACTGGTTTCAGGAAGCCGATACAGTGGTCTGGCCGGGGACAATGGCCGCTTCACTCGCCTTGTCGGGTTGTGCATGGGTGATTCTCTTCGTCGTAGCAAGGCGCGAGTATGAAAATTGGTGGCAAGGGTATGTAGTCCTTCACTTGCGTACTATTTGTTCGTCCGATCTTTCAAAGCGAAATGCCGGACTACAACATTGCCAGGACGAGCAACTGAATGTGGACGCAAGTACTCGTATGAAGTGGATTAGCCAAGAGCATCCGGTGCGACGTCTCAGGGCCTCGCCAAACCTGAAACTCATTTCCCTTTCGATCTCCTTCCGCACAGCCATTCGCCCTTCGCCGTATCAAGTACCGCTTGCACCCTTTCCGTTTCTCGCAGGCAGGGCTGTGTGCGAGTAGGGGTCAGTGATCTCGGGTGCAGGTGAGAGTAAAGTAAGGTCGGTATCAATGGCGAGTTGACGTACCGCGAAAACTGGATCAGAAGCTCATCCATCCGCAAACTACGGACGAGATCGTAGTATGAAATCAGCCGCTATACGATATGCCAAGGACGCGCGCGTGCACGCTGCTGGTAACCTATTGCCGAAGGTGTCACAGAACGTCCACCACCGATACTTCTACATACTGGGTTTGCTTTCGTTCTCAGTCGACCTCCAAAGCCTCGCTCTGTTGGTCTTGTAACTTGCGAGGTCCAACCTGATGGTGCATCATGCTCTACTTATATCGGAGACCTCCCAGGAAATATGCGCAACATTAGACCAATCGTCTCTTCCTGCTGTTGTGCAGTGAAAGCGCATTTTCACTATTTCACACTCTCACAAATAACGGCATGTGCTCGTACTACATCCTGGATTGTTGAATTAGGGAGTCTCAAACCCAGCTTTCAAGTAGACCTTTATGGGATGTGGATATTCCGCCATACGCACGAGTGCAACTACGGAGATACAACCATACCGTAGGTCCAACGTACCAACTTGCCTCCGTCATACATCTCAGGTTCTAAGACACTGATTGAGATGAACGATGGACAACACCTAGATCTCATGACTGTCCACTTGTCGACCTCACCGACCAAATCACTCGAGAACCCGTCATTCGCAATACTGGCGGGCATTCGTTGACGTGTACAAGTATGGGTACGATGAAGCATCAGGGTCTGCGTGTCTAGTATGACACTGCTTTTGTAAGTCGATACTCTGCTCACCTCTGCCAGATTGCTATAAGGGCCCTAAGATATGATATTTTGAACCAGAAAAATAAGAAGTCACTGGATGGATTCAATAGCAATGTTGGCTCGGTCTTCAACGTGGTAGTTCGTCGTTAATTCGGATGGCAGGTTAGCCGAGAGCTCAGCGTTTTGAGAAGATTCGAGCATCCAAATATCGTCTTGCTACTTGGCGTGACACAAGGGTTTGGACCACTACTCGCAGCAGTATCACCATGGATGTCGAATGGCCCCTTGCACTTTTTCATCAAGGACAAGGGCCAGTCACTCACCGTAGTCGAACGACTACAGCTGGTGCGTCATGCGATCTGCTATCTGAATTGATGATGCTGATTTGCAGCCGCATGGGATTGAATATCGTGCATTGTCGTCAATGCCCGTCGCCTCGTCCTTTCTGATTACACGACACCCTCATAGTACATTCAAATCGGGTGTTTCATGGAGACTTGCATAGCGTATGGGTGCCTTCCATCCCCTGTTTTGACACATACTCACGTTTTCATCAGGGCAACGTGTCGTCGATGAGGAGCACATTCCGCAAATAAGCAACTTTGGTCTCACGGGTACTATCGGAAGGCTGCAACCTGGGCTGTCATACCTGGAGCGATTGTCGAGCACGAATAACTCATTTAGCTGCATGATGTTTGAGGTAACGACACGCGCGTCTGTTTAGGCAATAGCTGAGTGTTCGGACCAGGTTCTGTTGGGAGATATTCCATGGAAGGGAGAGACGGATTACCGGATGATTGCCCTGAAGCCCAGTGCATACAAGATACCTGGTCGACCAACCGATGGAGGAGTGGAAGACGAGCACTGGGCACTGATGGTGAGGTGCTGGTCATGCCCCAGCGACGGCTAACGGCACATGACGTCGTGGTGGTGGTACATATGTTTTTATCGTGAGACGGCGTTGGTCAACGCAACCTAGAAACACAATTGCTTATTATTCTCTTTTTTTTTCACTCAACGGGTGCCATGTGTTCGACTACCAGCGCTTCAAGCCCATTGCCTTCCAAGCTGTGCCACCGGTTTGCCTTTAGCTGCCTATTAGCAGGCGACCATATAGTAATCTGTCTGTTCGATCCTAGCAAGTGCGGTATCTCTTCCGCATTGAATATATTTCCTTGATTACTCCTAGTTTCAGCCGCACCGTCACCCATACTCGCCCTGTGTGAAATCTCGTGTGCAAGATGTTGAAAAGGAGTGTTGTGCAGAGCTAAGTGGAGTTATAATAACCTATGAGAACCTCAGTAGATGTCAAGCTCCTGAGGAACATAAACTAGAAAATGGTACGAAGTGTACGCTCTATGCTTATGTAAATATTACCATAAATGGAAAGCTAAAGCGTGCTGGTCAAGTTTACAACACAAGATTCCTGTCAAGAGCAATGACGGGGACTTCAGTCAGTAACATCCATTTAAGAACGACCGATTGATTATGGGATGAGCTGTGCTGGAGCCTAGGGCGGGACTCCACGTGCTTCATTCAAACAACATTGGCCAACCTTGGATATCTGTCTTGCGCCACCAAGCAAAACCATATTTCTTCTTCCATCTACTCATCTACTTTCTAGGCAAGCAACAGTGGGCTGCGATACAACTTCTAAGTGGTGACCCATACTACTTGTTCTTGGGGGATCCTGTTGCTCTCCGCTATCCCGTGGACACGACACCACTCCATGCATGCAGATTCGCGTGGGCTCTTTGCGTCTCCGATGAACATATTCAAATTTTTGCTTGTGCCTTCTGTGCCTTTTCAGATAGGTGCTCCGTCTTTAAGGCAGCCTCGCCACCTCGCTTACATTGGAAGGATTGGAGCAGGCAAGCGTGGGTTGCAACGCTACCCTATGGACATACGAACCGAGGCAGAGGTTGCAAACCCTGGATGACTCATCTTACACTTTATCTCAACACCTGACGAGATCACTAGCAAGCATGATCACTCTCGCACGGAAGTGGCGTGCCATCCCTCAAACATGACGTCGATCACGAGGCTCGATTAAGCAAAGTTCGACACCCATTGGTGCGTAGAAAAGCTATCGCCGAACGCCAAGCCATGACGATGAATAGACCATTGCTTGACTCTCCTGAAGTGCCGTCATAGTTCTATTTCTCTTCGGCAGCCGAAGGGCGTCGCACAGTCATGGATCCATGGGTTTTACTCGGCTCAGTGATGGAAAGAGCCGTTTACGGGGGTATGCAAGTTTACATATTTATTGAAAAGTGTGTGGAGCTGCTTTGTTATTTGGTGACGAGTCTAAATCGATGTCGAAGGAATTCGACGAGACGATGATAGAGATCGGGGAGTGAAAGGCACATCGCAGGCACCTTGCGTCATGGTTAACGTTGATTTTCGTTCTCTCAAACTAGAGTGGCATGTCGTACGTGATGACCTTTTGTAGACCGACCTTGATACAAGCATGAATTGACCAATGACGAAATGAAAGGATCAACTGTGGCTGGACACTGTCATTTAGGACTGCCGACGAGATTCTCGCCGCTCGAGTCCAGGATGGTGGTGCCATTGACAGATATGAGCGGGCTTCCTGTTGCAGAGCCGCGAGCACTGAGCGAGATAGCGAAGCAGAGCTAAAGCCGTGACCGCTTCCTAATACTAGCAGAGCGGAAGGGCCCATTCGCTAGTGCTCTGCAAAACCTGTACAATCTTCCAGCCACGGTGGCCGGTCGGATCGATGAACCGTCTATTCTCATGCGACTCATTGTGAAGTACTTTTATTTCAATGGCTGGAACTTCGTCTTTGTTACCGTGTACATGTCCATTGTAACGTCCTACGGTATTTGCATAGCGCACAGGCACATCATTACGTGGACACATATAACTTTCAACACATTCTTATCGTTTACACTAAGAAAGAAAGAAAGCTGGTAAGGTAGATTCTTCGAACCGAACTTTCTGCTACATGACTTCGAAGATGCCAGTGTATTTCTTGACCTTGAGTATTGATGCGGTGGACAAAATGGGGCGTCTGATCTTCATGGCCCGTGTTGCGATCCGTGCAACCCTATCGGTCCATCTGGGTTGACTATCCCAGAGACGTTCGAAAGGTACGCGCCCCAATCGCTCATCCTGACCAAGCCGTCTCTCGTCAATCATCACAACAAGCATCAGGAGAAAGAGAACACGCACCCAAAGCCAGTCGGCGCGGACGACCACATTGCAATCGTGTCCGGGTCCATGTCCAACATCCCGTCTGGCTGTGTCATCGATGACTGCATCCCACCGGCCACAGTGTCCGCGAAGACCGGTATATTGTCCGCTGCTGATTCACTGACACTGCCATGGCCAACCGGGTCGTGCGTGTGCTGCACGGAGTAACTCCCAAACGAGCTCGATATCTGATCCAAAAATAGCTCGTCGGTCGAGTATGTATCCCCATGTGAGAAGCCGTGTCCGGTCATCGCTGCGGGTTGCTGTGCACCGCTAGACAACGGCGAGAACCACATGCCCGATGAATGCATGGAACTCGAAGACGTCGGCCCACTAGGAGACTCATTGAATTGGAAGTCCACTTGACCATGCAGAGGTATCCTTCCCAAATCGTTGCTGTAGACGGGCAGATTATACGACTGTGGGGATTGTGACGGTAGAGGCTGCTGGGGACGAGGTTGCTGCGACTGTGGATGAGTGTGGAGTTCACGAGAGATCCGACGTGTTCCAGCGATGGACCGGGGTCCCTCCTTTGGCATTGGTGCGGGGCGAGAATCGAGTTTGGGACTGTCGGGACCCCTCTCACGTTTTGTCCCTCCTTGAGGACTGGGATGAGGGAGAGGGAGATCTCCCACAGAAGCGAGTTCGTAAAGAATGTCCCTACGGAGGATGGTGTGGATGAATGTTGTATAAAACGATCTTGTAAGTATTCACGCACCAAAGCCTCCCTGCGGAATGCCACCTACTAGAAAGTCAGGAAACGACTATGACGACTGATAAGGAGTCGAAATACAAACCGGTTCTCGCAAGACTTCAAGAGGGCCATGCATTTGTGCACGTCAGCCATCTCCTTCAATGGGTCTGTCGAAAGTCCAGACCGCTTCCCTCCCCATATATTTAGCAAAAGTACTATCCCGGCGGTGAAAGCATGCATCTACCGAAGAAACTTAGTAGCTTCACAAAGATGCAAAGTCTCGTCATACTTGTAGGAATGGCGCAAATCCATCTGAACGTTTCCTGTATATGTCAATGACGTGGCTGCACGAACGGGCAGCATTGGTGCAGATTGCGAGAGAAGGGAAAGAAAGGGGGGAGGGTTTGCGGGGAGAGGGTATGAACGGCCGGTGGATAAATATTTGAACGAAGTAGTAATTTGCGTACAGCGTACTTGACTGCATGAAGAAGGTCGAGTCTGCATCTCGAGTGGGGTCCCAACGTACTGCAGGTAATGTTAGACAGGGAGTATTAAGTAGCATGTCGTTACTCACGATGATCCGGTACTTCGTCGATCCATTTGTTCAGAGAGGAATCGAGTTCCGCTACGATGTGTTGTTCCCACTGCTGGCCGACGAATCCCAAAAGAATTTTCGACTTGTTGATCGAGTACTGCAATACACTGTTAGAGTGAGAAGGAGGGCCTGGGGAAACTTACAATTGTTCTATGGGCAAATGAGAGTATGTTGATGAGTCTGAGGAAGGTAATGAAGAAGGAGATTATGGAAGGCTTGTCAGGCGGCTGCTGGAACACCTGTTGTGGATCAGGATGTTCCCAATACTCGTCATCGCAGTCCACAGGGTAATCGAGGTCAAAACTACGACATGTTAAATGAGTCACTAGGGAAGGCGAGATCAACCTACTCTTCGTCTTGGATAGCACATGGCCGACCCAAAGATGAGCTCATCTGTCGATCAAGGAAAACAAGCACCCTGCAATGCGACATATCACCCTAAGATGATGATGCCCTGGAAAGAATTGGCAGGCTTACCAGAACGCCCTTTTCCATAGCTCGCCTTCCACGGTAAGTTTTTCGTTGTACGATTTGCGCCGATGAGCTCCAACATCCTGCGCTAGCCGTATACCTACTCCAACAGTCGTCCAGCACGCCTGTGGGGCGGAAGTCCCTTGCAGGAACAGAACACACAACTGTGGCCGTGTAATTTAATGCAGCCGATAAGAGATGAGGACACCTACACAATACGTTTGCAAATCCTCTAGGCAGGGAGGTCCAAGTAAAGTCCTTCTGACCAATTGCACTTGCTCGAAGTACTTCCATCCCGCCGAGTGTCCTAATATCCCGCTTTCAACGCTATCGAGAAGAACGCGAGGGTCGTCCGAAAGACGGGAGGCAACTGCGCAAACTAGAAGATAGACGGCACCAAAGGATGCATTACGTAAATGAACACCCTGCACGACCTTGCGCTCAAAGGTGGGACGATGCAAGAGAGGAGTCAAGGGGTTCAGGCGGGCGAAATAGAGGTGTACCAGCTTCATGCCCAGTTCCTCATCAGGGAACATGTAATTGGGGTCCTCGACATTTCTGGCTGCAAGCTCCCACTTTGGGTCGAGATCAAGATGTATGCAACGTGGTAAAGAGCCACTTGATCTTACCGGATAAGTATCATCCTCGAGTGGGCGAATGAAATGCTCTGAAGTCTCTTCAAACCCAGTGACTTCCTTCTTCAGATCTATTGCTTTTTGTATAAGCATTACACCGCTGGACTTGCCAAAAAAGCGTGTATGACGACGAGGCACCAAGTTCATCGACTTGAGACTCTCGGAGAGGCGTAGAGTGATGATGTCCTCGTCATCGCTCGGTATTAAAGCTTCTACGGGAGCATTTGCGTTGCCACCAGAGGATGTGGGGTTCATAGTGTGCCCAGAAGTGTAGGCGCTGGCGCTTTTCAGCCAGGACTCTCGATCTATCGGGCCGCCACCTAGCTCCTGTGAGAAATCGGCATCTGGACAAACCTGAACTCCAAGCACAAGAGTCGTTCACATATGGTACAGTGCCAAACGATCTCGAAGGCCCACCTTTTGGAGAAGTTTTTCCATCTTGTCTAGACGATTCTCCAGGTTCTCGACATATCTACGGTTGTACAAGGCAGATTAGCGAGTTCTAGACATTCGGCAGTGAAACACACCCTTTCGGAGGACCGCGTTTCTATGGAGGGGCTACATCAAACGGTGGCGCTAATGAGACTGGGTAGAACAGGAACATACCTTTGCAGCTTCGACATACGTGCATTCAAAGTTGTAGGCTATGCAATTTGAACATCGATTTCCCGGCATCTGGCTTCCGTCGCCTTGGTGTATCATATTAGGCTTTCTCGGAGGAAAAGTGCCCGAGGATGTAATGGTGCTTACAACGAACTATTCCAAGTATGCCGCGGTTCAATTATGAGCAATCTTTATCCATATCTGACCCTGAGGAGGAAACCACTACCAACTTTTCTTACGACGGCACGTATCACAAGCCCGTTGGACTCGCCGTTTCTTGCTATCCGGGATGATGGCCAACGAGCTCTCTATGTCATTATAGTCCTCCTCGGCGGATGACATCACTGCGTATCGATTGCCGTGACCAGCGTCGTGTGTGCGCACTGTCTTGATAGTCCGTTGATAGACCGGGGAGACTTATAGAGACGGGCGACGTGCGCTTACACTGAGTGGGAGTTTTAGTGTGGGTCAGTGCAGTCATGACATGCATCGACAATAACACGGCCACAGATTTGGTTCCCAGCCAATCCGAAAATTTTGTGTGAGAAATGTCGTTGGTACAGTGTCAAAGTTGAGTAACTAACTTGCCGATGCCGCAAAAATCGCTTTTTCCCTTGACACATACCTAGCAGAGTGGGCAAGGCAAGAAATGGATTTCGAAGATCAAGGATCCGTTCTCTAGCTCGATCAAGGTCTAAACATAAGACGAATATACGAGCTGACACCGGCTATTAGTCCGTACTGATAGGATGATTATAGTTGAAACTCAGCCAATATCCGTCAAAACTCCGATGTCGTGCCACTTTGTCTGCGGCTGCTTCAAGTCTCACACTTATCTCCGAGGGGGTGGGTCGTGGGTACAGCCCTTCGAGCACTGCAAACACCGTGAACAAAGCCACAGTAGAAGAGATAACTTATCACTGTCCATGCCAAAATGGTAGGTATAACTGCATTCCTGTTGAAGATCTGAGAACCAGTTGTAACTATCACTAGGTCTGTGCAGTTGGATATGTTGTACATGCCACATAGTGTACTATTTGATAAACTTTTTATTTCTTACTGCATTTGATATGTTTATAGTATTTATATTTTCTTATGACCCATAATAAGTACAGTGGCTTAAAAAACTGTTCCAATATTTACATATTTTATACTAACTGCAATGGTTTTTAATAGTATTTACAGTAACTTTAAAAACTGGCCCAATATTTGGCTCTAATGGAGAGTTTGAGGTGTCCTGCACTATCACATGGGAATCTCACTTAGTGTTGGTGAAATGAAATATAGTAGGGATCCATGGCTATCAAACAGTCCTTGGATCATGTGATTTGGATCAGAGGCAGTAAAGATATGATCATTTTAAAATAAAGACCTCATTAGGCCAGTTTATGTACTTTTTGAAATACCTTCTCAATGTTATTCTGCTAATGGGCACCTCTGTGTATGTTGGTCTTCTTCTACTGCTAAGGATAGCCTTTGAACTAGAGGCTAAAGAACTAGGCAAGGAATATAAAGAGTCAAGAACTTGTAAAAGCTAAGGCTCAAGTTATTATAATTTTTATTCCATTTTCTTCATTTTCTCTTTACCCTTGCTACTCTTCACATTGTCACATCACATGACTTCTTCACACCTTCACACCTTCACATTTTTCACATTTTCATATATTACAAGGCTAGACTGGTCTAAACTCTGTCATTATTTGCCTCATGGTATATGCATGTATTTCTAGATCCCCACTCTCTTATTGCCATTGGTTGGCTTACTGTACCATATATAAAGAAGAGGTGTAAGCCTGGCTAAACCCTAGTTTTACATACTTGAGCTCTCTACTTTTACAAGTTCAAGACTCTTGCCTCTATTCTTTCTATCCTTTGCCTAGTTCTGTGGGCTCTAGTTCAAAGCCTTTATTCATTAGCAGTAGTTAAGTGTCCTTAGGCCTCAGAAGCATCTTATTAGTTTAGCACCAAGAAGGTGTTTCACTTGTGCAAGACTAGTTACTGTTGGTGCTCCAGCAGAAGTTGTTTTATCATTATATGAGCCCTTGTTGCACTTATCAGTGGGGACATGAGCAGACTCTGATAGATTTAGTTGATGAAGCTATCCTTGGATTTAAAGGAGACAAATTCAGAAGAGAAGATTTCCAGAAGAGATTTGACAACTTTAATCATCAAACAGCTTTAGATTTTACAGTCAAGAAGGCCAGAGATTGTAAGGTAGCCACATCAGATAGACTTCACTTACTTTGCCCATTCTTAGTACTCAAAGCTCCCAGAAGGAGTTTCAGAACAACAGAAGTACCTTTAATTCTTTGTCCATTAAGCAAACATGTCATATCCAGGAGAAGTGTTATGCTAGGCCTGGGTAGGGACAGGCATAGACCTTGCTGTGAGAAATGGAAGAGGCAAACCAAAGGTAAGCCTCAAGATGAGTGGAGAGCAACAAATAAAGTATTGTGCTCAAGTGGTATCAGTTACACTCCCAGGAGTGTGCTGAGATCAGATGCTGATGATTCTCTGGTTAAGTGCCAGGACACAAGCAATGGATTCTGAGTATGTAGGTACAAGGACAAGTAAAGATATGAGAACTGTGAGGTGATTGCAAGGTAGAAGTAGCATAAGGAAAGAGGAGCCAGGAAGTACACTACTTTATAGTACAACTGATAGGGTTCAAGTGGAGGTCAGTCAGGTAATCATGCTGACAAATGATGAGTAATGTATTCATGTAGAAATGAATGGAAAGAGATGGAATAATTATAAGTCAGCTGATTAAGAGATAAAAGACCCAGGCAAAGGGTTTAACAAGAGAGCAGTCTAGGCAAGGCTAGAGCATGAGAAGAGCAGAATCTACAAGTAAAGATGAATAAGAAAGCACCTGAGGTGTGAGAAGAGCAGAAGCTAGGATAAGGAAAAGAAAGAAGAGGAAAAGGAAAAGAGGAAAACATAACAAGAAGGAGAGTATGGAGTGAGGAAGAAAAGGGAAGTAGAATCCAGTCTGGATCTACAGAAACCCAAGTATGTCAGACCCACAGTAACAATTTCAACCTAGGACCTGCAGAGTTCAAGATCACATGGTTGGTCAAGCAGACTTTTTAAGCTGGTGATATCAGAACCTTTTCAGCACACACAGGAAGAACTGGTGATGTCTGAAGAAGTGGGAATTGAAGATTTGTTGAGGGAGTTGAGGGGTAGAGTAGAAAGGAAGGTAGAAGATCTAGGAAAATGGGATGGAGATAGGAAAAAATGGAGATTATGGTAAGCCAAGATAAGAGTTTGGCACTAAGAACAACCATGGAAGAATGATAGGGTAATGGTGGCAGCAGTGCTATCAAGGTTGGAAGAAAAGGCAGCTGGCTTTGCACAGGTAATCCTGGAGGACTGCTTGGACAAGGATATATGGCTGAACTGGGGAGAACTGGTACATGTCATCAAGTTCTATTTCCACATTAAAGAATTAGCCTATGAAGCATTGAAGAAATTGGAGGGTCTTAGGCATGTGGGAAAAATAGATGAGTATCTCCAGGAATTCAAGATTTTAAGAAAGGACTTGGAGATTACCACTGAACATGCATCAAAGCTGCTCAGAGATCAAGTACAGTATTGCATATATTAGCAAGTGGTGCTATAAGGATTAAAGGAAACATATTTTGGTTTAACTGAGCAGCTAAGAACCATAGATATGAATGCATGGCAGTAGAGCTAGCAACTCCTGAATCATACTTCCAAGCTTCCAGGGGTCTGCCTTCTCCCCAATGATCTCCTTATGCCCCAAATAATGTCAACAATCAATTTTGTCCTAGACCCCTCTGGCAACCCCCTTCTTGCTTTATGGCTACTGGTACTCAACCAGGATGAGGTGCACCAATGGAGATAGATGTGCAGCAGATAGCAGCAGGGCAGGAATGCTGGAAGTGCCATAAAAAGGGGCACATAGCAAAAAATTGTAGAACAAATTTTTTATTTACTCCCCCCTATCAGCAAGGTGCCAGTGCTCCAGCAACAAATAATAGGGCCACATCTTGAAGGCAGATATTGACCTTTGGTGATTTTGAACAGATTCCAGGGCAGCCTAATATGTATGAAGTGCCCTATGTTAATATGAGAATCTTAGTAGTGCAAGCTAAAAAGGAAAAGAAAAGTACCTCTGGAATAACAGCAGTTTCAGAGGACAGTATATATGGAGATGCAGCCAGGGCATACTGGCAAGATGTATTCACAAATGAAGTGAAACATTTAAAAGAGTAGGAGCTTCTATTGTTCAAGGTGATAGAAGTTCTTTTAGTTTTCATTCTTTTTCTGATGCTGCACTATTTAATTGTACCACTATGAATATAGTTGCTTCAACCCAAAAGGGATCTTGAAAGAACTTGGCTGGGGGTCATAATCCAGTGCTTAATTCCTCTAAAGAAAAAGGTTTGATATTATTTATATGCAACTCATCTTTTACAGAAATAAAAAAATCCTTGATTTGTTGGAAGGAAAAGATGAATTTATATTAGAAACACAAGTAAAAGAAAAACACAAGGTTGGGAAAAAATGGGAACACTAATGGCTTTATTGAATACAGGAGTGGTTATAACATTCATCAATAAATGGTTAGTTGAGAAATATAAGCTAAAACAAATTCCTTTATATTAGAATGTTGCTATTATCAATGTGGATGGAACAGAAGGAAAAAGAGGAAGAATTCAATTCAAG
>JBBPKN010000161.1:0-27220 GCA_038089275.1 Pulveroboletus cf. rosaemariae | reverse complement strand
TCAAGGTTCAATTGCAAGTTAGTTTCATTGATGCAACAAGCTGCAGACATAAAGAAGAATTAGAAGCACTTGTGTCAATATTAGGTACCTGTGATATAATTATAGGATATGACTGGTTCAAGTGTCATAATCTAATCATTGATTGGTAAAACAAGAAAATTTCATTTAACAAAATAACAATAGCTAATCAACAGATAACCTCTGAAACAGAAGAATTATGAAAACAAGTGCCTTATGAATTTTGGAAATTTCTAAAGATCTTTTCTTAAAAATAATCTGAAAGAATGCCCACTTGCAAACCTTGGAATTATGCAGTGGAACTTAAGAAAGGGTTTGTTCCTAAAAAAGGTCAAGTAATTCCATTGTCAGACTCAGAAATAATGGAAGTCAGAGAATTTATTGACAAGAAAAGTAAAAAAGGGTATATTAGACCCTCTAAATCTCCACAGACATTCCCTGTCTTTTTTATTAGCAAGAAAGATGGCAGAAAATGAATAGTCATAGATTATAGATACTGTTATGAAGTGACACTCCAGCACTAGAACAAGTCATGTGACATCACATGATCATGCACAAGACACCCCATTTTAAGCTTAACTCTAGTCTGTGATCTGTTTTCTTTAAGAGTATTTATTATTCTTTTCCCTAGCAGTGGTCATGTGATCATTAGTCATCTGACATGGATTTTCCTGGGATCTTCCCTGGAACTGCTCACCAGTCTTATCTTTATGGATCATATCTGAGATCTGGATCTGGATCTAGATTAGAATCTTAGATACATCTGTGGCAGATCTACAGATTGGATCTCATCTGTGGCAGAGATCTCCATCCTCATGGTGCAAGCACCTCTAATCCTGTATTCTATTCATAGATTACTTCTCTTCCATTATCCCACATCCACATGGCCTCCTGCTATACTCTTAATCTCTGCCCCATGCTTTTTTCTCATTCCTTTCTTATCTATTAACCCAGGGTTCAGGGCATTCCCTGATTAGGTAGCACATGTACTTAGTCAGCATGGTCTGTGTGCAGGATCCTCTAATATATAAGGCAAGGGTAGGCAAGCTGGGATTCCCCAGTCTTGCTCACTTAAGTCTTGGTTTTGGTTCAGTCTTACTGGCATAGGCATTAGTCTATTGCTCCTTTGACTCTCAGCCTATTCTCACTTGCTTATAAGTGCCTTGGCTCTCACTTTTGTCTCATCACACCTAGTTCCTGGCTACTAGCACAAAAATCAGATAGCAAGATTAGGAAGGCACTCCCCAAGGGTTTGGGTTAGGAAGGTCAATGCATTGGTAGTTGTGTTTCAGATATCTCAATGATTGGACCATAAAGAACAACTATTTTCTACTGTTGATTTCTACTTTAATTAATCATTTGAAAGAAGCTGATTTATTCACAACACTGGATCTGCATTGGAGATACAATAACATTTGCATGTGATCTGGAGATGAATGGAAAGGCATGTTCACTATGCCTATAGGGGCTTATGAACCAATGGTAATGTATTTTGGAATGTGCAATAGTTCCAGCACTTTTCAAACCATGATTAACAATTTATTTCACAATTTATGGGCTTTTGTGCTTATCTATATTGATAATATTATTATTTTCTCCAAAGGAAAGACTAGAAACAAACATGCTGCAATGGTCTCACAAGTTTTGCAACAATTAATGGATAATGATTTATTTCTGAAACCTTCCAAATGCCACTTTATTCAAGAAAAAGTGAACTATCTAGAAATGGTTTTGTCTAAAGACAGGGTGGAAATGTAAATGAACAAAGTTCAAGCCATTTAAGATTGGTCTATCCCCCATACTCTTAAACAAGTTCAAGCTTTTCTTGGTCTAGCTAATTATTACAGGCATTTCATTTAGGGTTTTGCTGATATTGCATGCCCTCTTAATGATTTTACTAGAAAGGACAAGATTTTCTCTTGGGACATTTCTTAGCAAAAGGTGTTTGTTACCCTTAAAAACATTATAAGTTTAGCCTCTTTTCTTGTATATCTCAACTCTACCAAACCTGTATGTGTGAAAATAAATGCTAGTGACATCACAACTGGTACTATTCTCTCTTATTTAGTTGGTGGCCAATAGAAACCAGCAGCCTATTTATCTCATTCCCTCTCTCCAGTGAAGTTCAACTACCCAATCTATGACAAAGAGCTGTTAGTGGTTATTTGAGCCCTCAAGGAGTGATGCCATCTTTTAATTGATCAAGTTCATTTTGAAATCTGGACTGATCATCAAGCCTTGGAACATTGGAAACAGCCTCAGAATTTATCCAGTCAACAAGCATGATGGATCAAAACTCTAATGAAGTATCAATTCTCCATCATTTACAAACCTGGAACTTCTAATGGTCATGCTAATGCTTTATCTTGATGAGTTGATTATGGGATCATTGATTATGAATCCAATCACCAAGTGGTGATTCTTCTGCCCTCATGCTTTGCATCCCTCCTGTTACACTCTGCTCTTTTGTTAAACACTTTCCTCCTTGAAGTTATTGCAGCCACTGCTGAACTTTTGGATGATAATCTACCAGGGTTGTGTTATAATGCTGATGAAGGATATCTGGTACATCAGGAAACAAATACAATCTTTATTCCAGAAGAATTACAAATGGAGGCATTATAACTTTGTCATGACTTTCCAATAGCAGGGCATGGAGGTCAACAAAGAACATTACATATGTTGAAAAGATATTTTTATTGGCCAGATATAACTAAAGACACTTTTTCCTACATCAAGTCCTGTCAAGCATGCTTTCTCACAAAGGATTTGCAAAAAGTACCAGCAGGCAAACTTATTCTGTTACCAATTTCTTCAGAATTTTGGAAGAATATTTCCACAGACTTTATTACAGGACTTCCTATGTTAAATGGATTTGATGCAATTCTGGTGGTGATTGATAGATTTTCAAAAGAAGTTGTTTTTATTTCTTGTTTATCTTGTAAGACTTTTTCTGCAGATTTAGCCAAATTATTTAGAGATAATATATGATGTAGGCATGAACTACCCACTTCAATAGTTTCAGACAGAGATCCACAATTCACTTTAGCATTCACTAGTAACCTCTGTGCCTTTTTAGAAATTTCACAAAAACTTTCTACTTTATTTCACCTTCAAACAGATGGACAAACAGAGCAGATCAACAGAGAATTGGAATAGTACCTTCACATATTTATTGCAAAAAATCAAGATTAATGGGCAGAATGGATAAAGATGGCAGAATTCTCCCATAACAATGCTTTTTCATCTGCCATCAAGAATCTCCTTTTACTGTCACCAAACATTATTGTCCTAGACTTGGGTTTACACCAGACATACCTTTGAATGCATTTGCTAAAAAAACATCAGGCAATGCATTAGGTAACTCAAGAGGCTATAGCACAAGCATAGAAATGAATGAAAAAGCAAGCAGAAAAGAAACAATCTGAGATATTACCTTATCAGATTGAACAGAAAGTTTGGCTATCAACCAAACACTTGAAACTTCTGTATCCTTTTAGGAAGTTGTCTCAAAAGTGGATTGGTCCCTATACTATCATTGATATTATGCTAAATACTGTCAAACTGCTTCTATCAAAAGAAATAAAGATTCATCCTATCATCAATATATCTTGAGTCAAACTGTTTCAAGATACCCTTCCCTTATAACCTATCATATGTCCTGATCCAATCCATGTTATGGAAGATTGGGAATTAGAATGGGAAGTGGTGTATATTGTTAATTCTAGACTTAAGAATGGAAAGTTGGAGTATTTGGTTCATTGGAAGGGATTTGATGAAGTTAATTATACCTGGGAATCCAGTAATCATTTACACAATATACCACAAGTTGTGAAGAAATTTCATTGTCAACATTTCTCTGCTTCATAAAGAATGGTTTCCATTTCTCTTTAAGATTTTCATGCTCAGTTTTATCCATATGACAATTTAACTATTCCTCAACCTCTTTAGCATTTTTATCTGGAATTCAAGAGCTAAAGACAAGGTAGTATTATAATTTTTATTCCATTTTCTTTATTTTCTCTTTATTCTTGCTACTCTTTACATTGTCACATTATGTGACTTCTTCACACCTTCACATTTTCACTTATCACAAGGCTAGACTGGTCTAGACTCTGATATTATTTGCCTCATGGCATATGCATGTATTTCTAGGTCCTCACTCTCTTATTGCCATTGGTTGGCTTACTATATGATAGTTTAGGGCCAGTCCATTGTACATGGTCTGTGCACATTACTATACCATATATAAAGGAGAGGTACAAGCCTGACTAAACCCCAGTCTTGCATACTTAAGCTCTCTGCTTTCACAAATCCAAGATCTTTGCCTCTATTCTTTCTATTCTTTGCCTAGTTCTGTGGGCTCTAGTTCAAAGCCTTTATTCATTAGTAGTAGTTAAGTGTTCTCAGGCCTCAGAAGTATCTTATCAGTTTAGCATCAAGAAGATGTTTTACAAGTGCATAAGACTGGAGAAATCCAGGCTTGGATGCACCTCCTTATATATGCTACAGTAATGCACACAGACCATGTAAAGTATGACTATCCTAAACTAGTGTACATGTTATAAACTATGATGTACTTCAGGGGTACTTCAGATAACTCTGGAGTGGACAAAGCTTGGCTTTATCTTATATGATGCATCCTTATGCTAGTACTGAGTGCCCTAATTTACAGAGGGGTCAGAAGAAGGTCAGAGATTCAGGATAAGTTATAAGACTTTTCACTAAGGAATATAACATCAAGTTATAAAGCAAGAGGGGGTTAAGGATGATTATAACATTATGTTATGGTTGATATTCAAACTAAGGTACAAAATACAAAACTACCATACTTATATCTTGGAGAAGTGAATTATCTAAAGGAGAAATGGAGATGTGAAAGAAGTTGCCTTATAAGTAAAGCAAATGCCAATATATCCTGGATACAAATGGAGATACCAGGGAAGACAATGTTAAATAATGTCAAACTGAAACTAAATAATGACAGAAAGAGGTGAGAAAGAAAGGAACAGGAAGTAAGATCAGAGAAACTATAAAGTTATATTGAAATGTTATGGAGTTTAAGACATAGATCTTGTGTATTGAACTTTTCAGATACTTCTGAGGTCTGAGGATGCTTGCAACTACTAAATGATGCTGCTGGATAAAGGCTTTGAGCTAGAGCCAACAGAACTAGGCAAAGAAAATATAGGCAAGAGGCAAAAGGCTTGGACTTGTTAAAGCAGAGAACTCAAGTACACAAGACTGGAGTTAACTAGGCTTGCACCTTTTCTTTATATAAGTTACTAAAATGCGCACAGACCATGCATAATGGACTGGCCCTAAACTATAGTATAGGAAGCCAATCAATGGCAAAACTAGAGTGGGGATCTAGAAATACATGAGGCTAACATGAGGTCAAGATCTAGATGGGTCTAGTCCTATGATCAAGTGAAGATGTGAACTGGTGAAAAGGTGAAGATGTGAAGATGTCACATGATTTGACAATGTAAAGAGTTGCAAGGGTGAAGTAAAAATGAGAAAAATGAAATAAAAATTATAACAGAGTTAACATAGGTAAAGTTGTAATCAACATTAGGTAGAAAGGGATGAAAGTAAGGGGAATTAGGAAATATGTAGCTTAAAGTGTAAAAGCAACTGGAGTTGTACTAGAGACAAAGTGGAGTTGACTCATTGGCATAAGATATAACAATACAGTAAGCTAATCAATAGCATAATAGAAGTGAAGATCTAGAAATACATAAGATAAACATAAGAAATAATGTCAAGATCCAGACCAGCCTAGACCCTGTGATATTGTGAAGATGTGAAAGGGTCACATGATGTAACAATGTAAAGAGCTACAATAAAGTTAAGAATAGGAATAAAATAAAATAAATGAAAAAGTGCATTATAACACTTTTGATTTAAAGGATATTTTTAGTACTTGATATAGCTCTTCTTTGTCTTGAGCACTGCCTAAATCCTTCTAGACATGCTTTCAATCAATTTCTGACACTTTACAACTGGTATCTTTTTTTACTCCATCTAGGTTCTATTTTATAACTTCTTTATATTCTTAGAGGGGGTTTTATACTCAGCAAGTCTTTTCTTGAGATACCATCAGAGATGTTTAATGGGGTTGAAATCAGAAGACTGTACAAGATATACCATAGTCTTGAAATCCTGCTCCTCTAGCTGTTATGGATTTAGATCAAAACAAGAGGAAATAACCTTGGGAAGTGCCTGTTATGAATGACAAGTTTGGAAGCATAAGTGTCATGTGATTAAGCATGTGATTATGAGAATCCTATGCCATACAAGAACAAACCATAGGATATGGTTAAGTGGACATTCAGAGTTTCTTATCTAGATTTGGATTATGCTTATAAGTTAGATCTAGTATCTTAGATGATAGTATCTCCCAATCTAATCTTCAATGAATCTGATCTCAATCCAGATGAGATTTTCTTAGCCTTATGGCTAAGAGTATGGTTTAGTCTCTACTTACTCTAAACTCTGATATTTCCATTTTATATAGCCTCTTTATATATTCTTTATCTGCATGGCCCATTAATTATAATCTTAGTCAGCATGCCCTATTCCCTATTTCCATATTTAATATTTTCCTTCACCCCAGAGATGATCCATGCACTTCTAGGATAGATATAAATACTTAGTAAGATATAGTACAAGGCCCCTAGCCTTAACCACTTTATTATTCTACTGCTTAGTTCTCACTCCTAGATAGCTCTCTAATAAAGGGCTTTCTCTGGATACTAGTGCAATGGCTCCTTAGGACTTGCTATCCTGAGTATACTTTATCCTCTACCTCTATTTAATCTAAATCTGACACTAAATCCATTTCATACTCTCTTAAGGCAGGCTAGTTAAAGTTAGGAAGAATTGTACACTGTCCAACACTGTAACAGTGCCCATAATAAAAACATAAGAGTGGCAGCCTAGAAAGCACAAGGAAACAAGTAACAAGTGCTCTAGACTAGAGAATTAGTTTATGTTCCTGCCCTTTATATATTGCTATAAAGTATGCATGGATTAAACCATGAGATATACATGAGGTAACTGATATACAAAAGTAATGTTAAATAAGAAAATAGGGCAAAGGGGACCTAAATAGGAACCAATAGCAGATAAGGAGTAGATAGTAAGAAAAAGCAAGATAGGAATAAGGCAAAGATAAGGTATGACATTAGAGGACTAGGCCATAACTGTTATGAAGTGACACTTTAGCACTCCAGATAGTTATATAATCTCATATAATTATACACAAGAAATCTCTTATGTGAAATTCTAGTTTGTGACTTTTTTTTCTTCAGAGTATTCCCCTGCAGTGGTTATATAATTGGTAACCTGACTAGAATTTTCCCTGGATCTACCCTGGATCTTCCCTGAAAATGCCCTCAATCATATCTCCATGAATTTCAAGAATCTTGTTATAATGTGTATTTTTATTTATTCTATTTTTGCCATATTTGAACATTACTTTAGCTCTTTATAAAGTCACATCATGTGACTTCTTTACATTTTCACATCTTCACTAATTCATAACTTCACCTTTTTATATTTCACATCTTCACATCTTTACCTGGCACAAGTCTAGACCAATCTAGGCTGTGATATTATATTTTACATTTATTATGTATATTTCTAGGTTTCCACTTCTTTTATGCCATTGGATGGCTTACTGTACAATACTTTAGGGCTAGTCCATTGTACATGGTCTATGTGCATCTTGTAGCAATATAAAAGAGGCCAGTGCTAGCCTGGATTTTTCCCAGTCTTGTATACCTGAGCTTTTCTAGTTTTTCCAAGTCCTTAACTCTCTACCTTTTCTTTGCCTAGTTCTATGGCCTCTATGTTCAAAGGCCTCATTCAGAAGTTCAGTACCTTTAGGCATTTAGAAGAAAAAGCAATATTAAAAAGATATTTTATTTTAGATCTGGATCTGGATCTCATCTAGATTCTATCTGTGGCAGATCTATAGATCACATCTCATCTGTGGCAAAGATCTCCATTCTCATAATATTCTCATTCATGATCCTGCACTTCTCTTCTTTATCATTTCTAATTACTTCATGGTTTTCTACAGATACAGTGGCTCAAAAAACTGTCCCAATATTTGCATGTTTTGCACTAAATGCAATGGCTATCAATAACTACTAATTATCATGCTAGGCTATAAGTGTATGAAATGTAGTACTTGCTCTTGGCTTTCTATAGGTCCAATGATCAAAGCATTTGATTATGTTTTGGTAACATGGCAACCATATCAAAATGACAACTCATTGGCACAGTTTTTTGACTTTAAATAGAATATGGTATTTAATATCTGGTATAATCTTCCTTGGCCTTGATAATTGCTTGAATCCTTCTAGATATGATTTCTATTCATTTTTAACACTTCTTCACAGAAATCCTTTCCCACTCTATCACCACCCTATTTCATAATTGATGAACTCCTGTAGATACCCTCTTATAACCTGAAAGACATCTTTTCAAATGATTCCAAGTGTGTTCAATAGGATTAAGGTCTGGAAATTGAGCAGGCCAATTCAGAAGCTTGATATCTTGCTTCTTAAACCAGATTTGAGCTCTTCTAAAGATATGCTTGAAATTATTATTTTGCTAAAAGATAATTTCATTTGAAGGAATTTCAGAGTTCTCCATGCTCTTCAACAATTCTTCCTTCAAAATTGCCATATACTGTTTAGCATCCATCCTTCCCTCAATCTAACTCAAAACTCCCACACTATTCTATCCAATACAGCTCCATATTATGAGTGATCCTTCTCCAAACTTGACTGTACCTTTGATCTTCTTAGAACTTATTCCCTCTTCTTTCTTTTTCCACACATATTCTTGTTTATCTAATCTAATCTTATTGATTTTAGTCTCATTTGACCAAATTACCCTCTTCTAGTCCTCCACAGTCCAATGCTGGTACTTCAGAGCAAAGACCAACCTGCTTTTTCTATGGATAGCAAAGAGAAGAGATTTTTTCTTCATTATCACAGCTTTTAGAGAAGCTTTCTTGAGGGTATTCCTGACTGTTTGTGGGCATACAGGAGTGCTGACAATAGATTAAATGAAATAAGTGGCCTGAACTGCATTACTGACCTTTTCAGTAAGAATTTAAAATGCATTCTTCACATTGACTAATTTTAACTGGAATTCTTTCTTGATATGTGCTTGTCAAAACTCAAAAACAGTTGAAAATGAATCAACTGCTACTACTACTACTGCTATGTTGGAGTTTACCAGAAGGAGATGCAAGCTTTAGAGGTCTTCAGATAATTCTGGAGATTTCCAAAAATAATCAAGTAGTTAAGTAGCAGATTCTTCATCAAATGGGACTTGGGTTTACCTTATGTGGTGCACCCTTGCATAGTCTTGGTGTTCTGATTTATGGTGGGTTGGAAATAGTGGAGGAGAGCTTGCTTAGGGCTTAACAAGAGAGATGAACAAGATGGAAAGTGTCAAGCCCAGTTTTAAGAAGTAAAGTTGTTAAGACTTGAGAAAGGTAGCCAGTAGGCTAATTGTAATCTCCAGCAGGGCTGGAGGGTTAGAGTGAGTCAGAGGACTCAGGTTGGATAGGGGTAGTAACAACAGTAAAGTTGTCACTTATCTCAAGTTAATATTAAGTCATAATGACTTGAATGCTGAAAACTCTGGAGTAACCTGAAGGATCAGAGTAAGCCCAAGGGCTTGGTCAGAGTAAGAGTGAACAGATAGGAACATGGGGTATTTCTGTCAATATTTAAACTAAGGTAACAGATATAGAACTACTGTACTTATACCTTGAAGGAGCAGATTATATAAAGAAGGAATAGAGATGCAAAGAAAGTTATCTTAAAAGCAAAAGCAGGTGCCAATGCAACCTGGATACAAATGAAGATGTATCAGGAGTTGTCAGGAAAGTGAAGCATGAAACATTATCTTCTGGAAACAGATAAAGATGAGATTGGAGGTGTCTAAAAGTAACTGATAATAGGTATTATCATGACAAAGTGGTTGGATATGAAGTTGAAACAAAACAGAAGATAAGAACCAATGTCAAGAAAAAGTGAAGTTAAAGCAGAGTAGCTCCGGAGAAGCTAGAGCAAGGACTATAATAAGTAGAAATCATAAGTTGAGAAGCAAACTAAAATTAGAATGAAAGTAAAACAGGAATAGAGGACTGGAGATGCTTGTACTAATGGCAAGGCAGAAGATTTACAAGCATTGCTGAAGTGGGATGGAGTAATGATGGAGGGCTGGAGTTGCATGAAAGGGAGTCAGAGAACTAGTGTGGCTTACTGGATGCAAGGACCAGTTATAAGCTGGGTTGGAACTAGGTCAGAGGTATGAGATATGACAGTGCTGAACAACTAGCTAAGCCTTTGAACTTAGAGGCTTAGGAAACTAGGCAAAAAGGATAAAGAGACTTGGACTTGAAAAAGCACAGAAGGCTCAAGTACACAAGACTGGAAATCTCCAGCTTGCATATCTTGTTTATATAGTTTATAAAATGGCACACAGACCATGTATAATGGACTGGCCCTAAACTAATGTACAGTAAGCTATCCAATGGCATAAAGAAGCAGGGACCTAGAAATACACATGTAAAACATAAGATATGATCTTATAGTCTAGACTAGTCTAGACTAGTGAAATATAAAGGTTTGAAATGGTGAAAATGTGAAGAAATGAAAATGTGAAGATATAAAAGGGTCATGTGATGTGACAATGTGAAGAGTGAAGATAGTGTCAGATATTTGAAAAATAATAAGCATGAAAAATATACATTATAACAGAATTTATTGAACAATAGCATACTTGTTAATAGGAGAAAGTTTTGAAGAATAACCATTATAATGATTTTCCTTCTCTGGTTGGATTTTCTGAAGGACCCTAGCCACAGCAGACTTTCCTCCAACTACTCCACTATTGCCTGCCCTCTTCTCAACCTCACCAAGAAATCTATGGCATGATCTTGATTCTCTGCTGCTTAGAAAGCCTTTGATTTCCTCAAGGCTATTTTTCTCTCTCAGCCAGTTTTGCAGATGCCAGATCTTGCTCATCCCTTCACCATCACCACTAATGCTTCTGCTTATGCATCCAGTGGAATTCTTTTTCAAATCAATGAGAATGGGAATTGGCATCTCTGTTCTTATCTCTCCCAGATCTTTTCCACCACTGAGTAAAACTATGATATCTATGATCACAAACTCCTCACAGTCATTCATGCTCTGAAAGCCTAAAGACAATACCTCCTTGGCTCTTCCACTCCAGTTCAGGTTTTCACTAATCACAAAAACCTGATCTATTTTAAATTCCCTCAGAAGCTTAACTGATGCCAAGCTTACTGGCTTCTCGATATTGCTGACTTTGACCTGCAACTCTCCCACATTGCCAGTACCTCTCTTGTGGGGCCTGATGCCCTCTCTTGCCACCCTAATCTTTGCCCTGACACCTCTCAGGATAATTAGGAAGTTACTCTTTTCCTACCTAAACTCTTTGTTAACCTCATTGATGCTAACCTCTCCACCCATATTAAAGAGCATCAACAAGGTGACCCCCTCTGCCTCTCCATTCTGCAAAAACAGGATGCCTCTGCAGATGAGAAATTTCTGCACTTTCATACCTCTGATTGGAAGGAAATCGATGAGTTACTCACTTACTGTAACCATGTCTTTATTCCCTTCTCCATTAATCTTTGCTGTGTCATTCTTCAATGATGTCATGACCATCCCTCCACCAGCCACCCTGGTTACCTCAAAACCTGACAACTTGTCTCTGCTGAGTTCTGGTGGCCTGGTCTTGCCTCCTTTGTCCACAACTATGTTGCCAGTTGTCCTGTTTGCTAACAGAATAAGGCAAACACTCACCCTTCTTACCCTGCTCTGTCTCCCATCCACTTCACCACCACTTGCCCTTTTCAACAGATCTCTTGTAATCTCATCACTGATCTCTCCCCTTTCTCTGACTTTGATGCCTTACTGGTCATGGTCAACCACAGGCTTACAAAGGGGGTAATTCTTTGCCCTACCAAGAAATCTGTCACTGCTGAGGGCATTGCCACTCTCTTTTTCCACAAAGTATATCTTTGATATGATCTCTATGACAAGATCATCTCTGACTGAGGCCCTCAGTTCACCTCTGCCTTTGCCAAGGAGCTTGGAAAACTCATTGAGTACAATCTCTCCCTCTCCACTGCATATTGTTATACTAGGCCTGGATAGGGACAAGTGTAGACCTTGCTGTGGATGAAGAGGATAAAGCAAACCAAAGGTAAGCTTCAAGACAAGTGGAATGCAACAAATGAAGTGTTATGCCTTAGTGGTACCAGCTACACTCCCAGGAGTATGCCAAGATCAGATGCTGATGATCCTCTGGATAAGTGCCAGGATACAAACAATGGATTCCAGGTACATAGGTACAAGGAATAGTGAGGATGCAAGGACTTGTGAGGTGATCACAAGGTAGAAGTAGCATAAGGAATAAGAGGACAGGAAGTATGCTACTTTATAATACAGCTAACAGAGTTGAAGCAGAGACAAAATGAGTAATCATGCTGATGAATGATGAGTAAGATATCCATGTGGAAATGGATGGAAAGAGATGGAATGATTATGAGTCAGCTGATTAAAAGATAGAAGGCCCAGGCAAAGGGCATAACAAGAGAGCAGTCTAGACAAGGCTAGAGCACAAGAAGAGCAGAATCTATAGTGACAAGTGAACAAGAGAGCACCTGAGGTGTGAGAAAAGCTGAAGCTATGGTGAGAGAAAGGAGAAAGAGAAGAAAAAAAAGAGGAATTATAACACATATCATTCTCAATCTGATGGTGAAACTGAGTGAGTTAACCAGGAGATTAAAATGTACATCTGCATCTACTGCAGCTCTAACCCCACCAGATGGGCTGACTCCATCACCCATGCCAAATTTGTCCACAATTGTCACCCTCACTCTGTCACAGGGCAATCCCCATTCTATCTTATAATGGAATATGAATCCCATGTCCTTTCCTCTATCATTGATGAGTCACTAATGCCTGCCATTGCTGACCACACTAAGGCACTCCTTGCTGCTTGTAATGAAGCACTTGCCACTCATGATCTCACTTGCCAAACCATGGCATCTTGTATCCACTCCACCTTCTCCCCATTCACCAAGGGAGATAAGGTGTGGTTAGAAGCCTGCAATTTGAAACAGGCTGTCATTCACCCAAAACTCTCTTCTAAATGGAAAGGACCCTTTACCATCACAGAAGTTCTTTCTCCAATCACTTATCACCTCTGTCTTCCATCCACATGGAAGATTCATTCTATTTTCCATGTGTTACTGTTATTGCCCTATCATGAAAATGACATTTACAGAAAGAATTTCCCCACTCCACCCCCAGACCTTATAGAAGGTGAGGAGGAATATGAATTAGAGCAGATATTAAAACATCAAGGTTTCCCAGGTAACTGTCAATTCCTGATCTGCTGGAAAGGATACTTGGCAGAAGACAACTCCTGGAAACTGGAATGGAACCTGAAATGTTCCAAGTCCACTTTGGATGAGTATAAACTCCTCCACCCTTGCCATTTTCCCTCATCTGCTCCTTTTCCTCCTTACCCCACTAAGAAACCCAACCACTGTTCAAAGTAACAATGACCTTCACTGTCAATCAAGAATTCTGCTCCTGCAACACCCCCCTTGACACACCACCCTGATCCATATCCTAACTTTCTGCTAAGTTCCTGACAAGCCTTCACTCATCTCCTCCCCTTTGTCTTTTACTAATACATTTTCTTCTCCTCTTTCTGCACTCACTTCTAAACTCCCTTCTGAGGACTTCATAGCCTCACCCCCTGCTATCTCCATTGGCTCTGCTATCATCACTCCTATTCCTGTCCCTCCTCCCACCATTGATACTTGGTCCACTGGCATTCTCAGTGTTAACCTCCCATTATCTGCACATGCCCTTCATTAGGGTACCCCCTCTTCCAAGTACTCCCACCAGGTCATGATGTATATCATGGACTCTCATCTCATGGTCCCCATTGGCTCTCACCTCAACATGTTTTTGCTGCTTTGGCTTATTTATTAAATCTATATGTAGCTTCTTCATCTCCCCCTCCTGGCTTCTGCCCTCACCCACATTCCTCATGCCTGTGTATCTCTTGCCCAAGCTCTCATCACTGCTATTCATTGCAAGCTCCTATTTAATATCAAAATCCTTGCCTATCAGATAAGCATAGGTGAATTCCTTACTAACTTAGACTGATACATGCACAAGTTGGTGGCTGTCTGGAGTTATACCCCTATCACTCCTTCTGCATCATTTTCTCCTCTTGATGATGATGAACTTACTGCCCTTGAACAAGCAAAAGCCTGGTGGACCAGCCTTCACAGCAATGGCCACCTTTTCCCCTCTTATCCTCACTTTCATGAAGCATGTTTCCACTGCTGCTGTCTGGGCCATATCTGAGTCAACTGCCTGTCCTATCAATGTCCCTACTGCCTCCACTGGCACCCCAGACATACTCAAGCTCATTGCCTGGCTCAGCACCATGTCACTAACCCCCTTGTCTCCTTCTCCTTCTTCTTCTTTTCCTTCTCCCACAGTTCCTCCCATGCCTCTTCCCATGGCTCATTCCACTCCTTTTGCTGCTCCCATGGATCTTACTGCTCTCAGAGCTCCTACCACTGCTCTCCTGTGGCTCTGTCACCCCCTCTGCCTTCTTATCACACTGATAATGACTTTTGCAATGACGTTATCAATGAGGTTGGCTGGGCCAACATCACCAGCTCCCCCAGATCCTCTTATGACACCTTTTGAGGTGTCATGAGTCTTTTACCCCTAGCAGGGGGGTAATGTTATGTTTCCTTTTTTTCTCTTCTTCTTCTCTTTTCTCCCATCATAGCTTCTGCTCTTCTCACACCTTTGGTGCTTTCTTGTTTGCTTTCCACTATAGATTCTGCTCTTCTCACACTCTAGCCTTGTCTAGACTGCTCTCTTGTTATGCCCTTTGCCCAGGTCTTCTATCTCTTAATCAGCTAACTTATAATTGTTTTATCTGTTTCCATCTGTTTCCACATGGATATTTTACTCATCATTTGTCAGCATGATTATGCATTTCATCTCTGCTTCAACTCTATTAACTGTACTATAAAGTAGTGTACTTCCTGTTCTCTCTTTCCTCATGCTACTTCTATCTTGCAACCACCTCACAAGTTCTCACAACTCCACTACTCCTTGTAACTATGTACCTGGAATCTATTGCTTGTGTCCTGGCACTTAACCAGAGGATCATCAGCATCTGATCTCAGCACACCCCTGGGAGTGTAGCTGGTACTACTAAGGCACAACACTTCATTTGTTGCCTTCCACTTGTCTTGAAGCTTACCTTTGGTTTACTTCTTCCACTTTATTCCCAGCAAGGTCTATGCCTGTTCCTACCCAGGCATAGTGTAACACTTTACCTATGCTAACTCCATATCATTCTGATATACCTCCATAGTTCCTCCAATCTCACTTTCTGTTCCTGTTCCTGTTCCTTTTTGCCTTACCTCTTTCTGTCATTATTTAGTTTTCAGTTTGACATTATTCAACATTGTCTTCTCTGACATCTCCATTGGTATCCAGGATGCATTGACACCTGCTTCACTTATGAGACAACTCCTTTCATATCTCCATTCCCTTCTTAGATAATCTGCATCTCTGAGGTATAAGTACTGTAGCTCTTTATCTTGTACCTCAGTTTGAATATCAACCATAACATGACATTATGATCTTTCTTAACCCACTCCTGTTTCATGACTTGACATTGTATCTTATACTAAGTCTCATGACTTACTTCATGACTTAATGTCATATCTCTCAGTGGAATAACCATGGCCTATCCCAGACCTCCAATAGCTTCTGACCTCTCCATAAATCAGGGCACCCAGTACTAGCATAAGGGCATATCATATAAGATAAAGCCAAGCCCCATCCACTCTGGAGTTATTCAGAGTACCCTTGAAGTACATTGCAACTTTATAATAGTATATTCAAACTCCCACTTGTGCTGGTACTGCTATCATGTCTATCCATGTAACTAGAGCTTACTCTTATGCCATCCTTGATCAGTTCAAGAGTTTCTCTGCCTGCTGTGCCCCAGGCTTAGCCTTATAGGCTTCTGCTTTCTTTCACCCTTCCACACCTATTGCTCCAGTTGATGAAGTTCCTGATGGTTCCAAGGTTTCCCAACCTCCCCACACCCCTAACAACCATGGTGTCCATCCAGAAGTACCAGACAATCCCAGAAATGGCTCCTCTGATGGGTATTCTGATATTTCAGAGGATGACCTGGAATCTTTTCCAGATCTAAAACCTATTCCATTTACCATGATACTATCACTGATCTCACCAGTGCCATTCACAGGTTAGCTTGCTCCTCCCATCATACCTTTGAAACCTTGCAGTATACCAAAGTATATAAACCAGACTAGTTTAATGGAACTGATCCCCAAAAGCTCCATGTTTTTCTGGTGCAATGTGAGTTAAACTTCCAGGATTATTCCAAAGCCTTCACCAATGACTGAGCCAAGGTTACTTATGCTCAGTCCTACCTTAAGGGCATGGCATTGGAATAATTCAAACCTGATCTTCTTCTTACTGAAGATTCTGACCTCCATCTCTTGTGGATGGATGATTATAAGGAGTTTGTTCAGGAACTCTGGACTAACTTCAGACCCCATGACCCGATCAAAGATGCAGAGCACCAGCTGGACCAGTTGACTATGAAGGATAGTCAATAAATCAACAAATATGTAGTTGAGTTTGACAGAATTGCATTTCAAGTCCAGAGTTACAGAGAAGGTGCCCTCTGCCACTACTTCTATAACAGTCTCCCAGACTGCATTAAAGATGACCTTTCTTACATTGGCAAGCCCTTGACCCTCATTGAGCTGTGCCAGCTTGCTCAGACCATTGATACTTATTACTAGGAGCATAAATCCGAAATCAGCTAACAAGAAAAGTTGTCTCACTTGTCCAAATCATCTGACAAACCCTCCACACCTTCTGCTTCGACCTCCAGCCCTAAGGAGTCAAAGAACAAGTTAGCTAGTTCCTCTGGCTTCACCAAGTCATCTATTCCTCAAAAGCAAGACTTATCATCCAAGCTTGGTAAGGATGGTAAGCTTACTGCCAAGAAATGCAAGCATCAACTTAAGAATTACCTCTGTTTGTTCTGCAGGATTGCTGGGCATATAGCAAAGGACTGCCCCAAGTCTTTCTCCAAGGCAGCCAAAGCTTGCACTACCAGGACCTCTGCTCCAGAAACAAAACTGGAGGCCTTTGCCTTAGAGGCAAAAAAATAGTCTGCAGCCTTCATGACTTCACATGGGCTGGAGGTTGCATTGATCCTTCCCATGCTTTACTGGAGGTTAGACTTAACATGTCCATTTTTTTAGATAATGCTTCACTTATACCTCTTATTACCCTTGTTTCACATGAAATTCCTCCATTTTCTGCTCTAATTGACTCTGGTTCTTCAGATTGCTTTGTAGACACCAAGTTAGTCAGTACCTACAATCTTCCAACCTATTTTGTTCCTCCATTGCAGCTCCAACTTTTTGATGGCTCTTCCAACTCTATAATTACAAATGCCATTGATCTTTTTGTTTGTTTTGAAATCAGTGATATTACTCTGATAACATTTTATGTCACTTTGTTGAATGGATCTAGTTTTCTTGTTCTAGGACACAACTGGCTTGCCCACCACAATCTGTTGATTAACTGGGTATCAAGTTGTATCTTGTTCTGACCATCTGAACCAAACATGCCAACATCTTCAAGCTCACCTCTGCAGCTTCGGGTTTCTCTGACCCAAGCTGACTCCAAACCTGATTCACTGTGTTTCCCTGACTCCAGATCTCTGTTGATTAAGCTACTCAGCTCATCAGCATTTGCACATGTCTCTAGCCTTGATGGCTCAGTTCCATTCTGTCTGCAACTCTAACTCCCAGAGAGTTACCTCCATTCTGCTTCTATTGCCCCTTCTCCAGCCAATCTTTCTGGTATTCCCCAGAAATACCACAACTTCACTGATATGTTTAGCAAAAGCAAGATATCTACTCTTGTCCCCCACTGCAAGTTTGACCTGAAGATCAATCTGGAAGAAGGCACCTCTCTGCCTATCAGCACCATCCATTACCTGTCATCCTCTGAGCTTGAAGCACTTAGAGCTTTCCTTGATGAAAACATCACTACCAGCTTTATCCAGCTCTCCACATTTGCTCATGCTGCCCCTGTCCTCTTTGTCTGGAAGAAGAATGGATCCCTTCAGTTGTGTGTAGATTTCCAAGAACTCAACAAGATCATAAAGAAAGACCACTATCCTCTTCCACACATCTTTAATCTCCTTGATGCTCCAAGCTGCACAACTATCTATATCAAGCTTAACCTTAGGCATGCTTATTATTTAGTTCACATTGCCAAGGGCAACAAGTGGAAAACCTCCTTCTGTATATGCTATGGCTCATATGAGTGGCTTGTCATGCCATTTGGGCTCACCAATGCCCCTGCAGCTTTCCAGCAGCTTATCAACTCTATCTTCACCAATCTTCTTGATGTTTCTGTAATTGTCTATTTGGATAATATCCTGATCTTCTCCACTGACTGGACATCTCATACTGAGCATATCTGTGAAGTTCTCCACTGCCTCCAGAAACACAGTCTCTTTGCCAAACTCAAGAAATGCAAATTTCATACTGATTCCACTGAGTATCTTGGATACCAGCTCTTCCCTTCAGGGCTCACTATGTCCCCTGAAAAGATTCAATCCATCCTGGATTGGCCTGAGCCCTGCAAAGTTCACAATATTCAGTTTTTCCTCAGCTTTGCTAATTTCTACCACCACTTCATCTGAGGCTACTCTGATATTATTATCCCCCTGACTTGCCTCACCCACAAGTCTGCTTGTTGGGATTTCGATGCTTCTTGTTGCACTACTTTCCAGCACCTCAAGGAGGCTTTTACTTCTGCTCCTATTCTGATCCATTGAATTCCCAATGCTCCCCTTATCATTGAGACTGACACTTCAGACTACATGATTGCCAGAATCCTCTTACTCTGGTGTCCAGATAATGAGGTCTGCCCTGTCACATTCTATTCATGGACTCTTACTGTGCCAGAACTTAACTATGATACCCATAATAAGGGGCTTTTCACTATTTACACTGCATTTAAGACCTGGCATCATTACCTTGAAGGTTCTGGTACTCTGGTGGACATTGTCACCAATCACAAGAACCTGGAATACTTTGCTACATCTAAACTTCTGACCCACTGGCAAACCTGGTGGTCAGAATTCCTCTTCCAGTTCCATTTGACCATCCATTTTCACCCTGGTCATTTGGGTACTAAACCTAATGCTTTGACTAGATGTTGGGATGTCTATTTCAAAGAGGGGAATAGTGACTATGCCCATGTCAATCTGCACAACTTCCATCCTGTGTTTATGCAGGAGTAACTCACTACATCCCTCCAGGCCTCCTCCCTAGCATCTCTGGTTTTCCAGTCTGAATTCCTCTTCAATCTCAAAATCCTCCATCATGACATCCTCTTGGTACTCCCTTTTGATTCCACTACCTCTACTCACTTGTCCAATACCCTCTTGCCTGACTTTCATTGATCTAGAGACCCAGAAGGCTTCTTGCATCTGGACAACTGCATTTATGTCCCCAACCCCTCTGACCTCTACCTCTGAGTTCTCTGTTACAAGCACAACCACCCCTTATCTGGACACTTCAGTCAAAATTGGATACTGGAGCTCATCTGCCAAGAATATACCTGGCCTGGCATTTGAGCATTCATTAAAGAGTACATTTCTTCATATACAGCTTGCACCCATATCAAGGTACCCTGTCACAAACCCTATAGTTTCCTCAAGCAGCTCCTCATTCCAGAAAAGCTGTGAAATTCCATCTCTATGGATTTCATTGAATAACTCCTGGCTTTCTATGGTCACTCTGCCATCCTTGTTATTGTAGATTGTCTATCAAAGCAGTGCATCTTCATCCCTACAGATGACAAGGTGACCTCTCCAGAGCTTGCTAAATTCTTCTTACTTCATGTTTTCTCCAAACACAGAGTTCCTTCCCACATTACCTCTGATTGTGGTTCTGAGTTTGTTTCCCATTTCTTCCATTCCCTGGGTCAAGCCCTCAACATCTGCCTCCACTTCACCTCTGGGTATCATCTGAAAGGTAATGGTCAAACCAAGCAAATGAACCAAACCCTGAAGTAGTATCTATGTATATATTGTAACTATTAGCAGGACAACTGGTCTGAACTCCTGCCCCTCATGGAGTTTGCTTATAACAACACCCCTAATGCTACCACAGGTGTTTTTCCTTTCTTCACTAACAAGGGCTACCATCTGAACATCTCTATTTACCCAGAATGTGATCTTACCTCTACCTAAGCTCAAGAATATGCCATTGACCTCAACTCCCTCCTCATCTTCCTTTATGAGGAAATAGCTACCACCCAAGTCAGATACCAAGGACCTGCAGATATTCAATGATCTCTGGCATCAGACTTTAAAGTAGGTGACCAGGTATTCATCAAGGCTAAGTACTTCTGTTATAAATATTTCAATGTACTCTGGGGGTACTCCAGATAACTCCGGAGTGGACAGGGCTTGGCTTCACCTTATGTGGTGCACCCTAATGCCAGTACTGAGTGCCCCAATTTATAAAGGGGTCAGAAACTATTGGAGGATCAGGATCAGCTGGAGGACTTTTTCCCAACAAGAGGCATGATGTCAAGCCATGGAATAAGTTGAGGGACTTTAGGGTAGGGTACAATGTCAAGTCATGAGGCAGAAGGGGTCTGGGGGGGATCATAATGTTGTATTATGGTTGATATTCAAACTGGAGTCCAAGATACCAAACTCCAGTACTTATATACCTCAGGGAGACAGATTATCTAAGGAGGAAATGGAGGTATGAAAGGAGTTGTCTCATAAGCAAAGCAGATGCCAATGCATCCTGGATACGAATGGAGATGTTAAAGGAGACAACATTGAATAATGTCAAACTGAAACTAAGTGACAACAGGGAGAAACATGGCACAAAGGAACAGGAACAGAAAGTGAGGTTGGAGGAACAACAGAGTTGTATCAGAATGGTACAGAGTTAGTATAGATAAAGTTGTAATCAATCATTAGATAGGAGAAGACAGAGGTAAGGGGAACTAGGAAACATGCAGCTTAAAGCATAGAAGTAACTGGAGTTGCATTGGAACATAGTGGAGTTGATTTGTTGGCATGGGATGTGACAGTATTCCCCTCTTAAGGCCTGAACCCCTGAAGGCTGTAAAGCATGTGCTCTTGATGAATAAGTGAGCAGAGCGGGCATTGGGGTTTAGCTGGCCAGAAAACCATAAAAGCAAATACCACCCCAGAGACTTCCACACTGGTATTCCTCATCATGTCTTCATTTACTGACATTTACACCTGGTCTGATAAGCGCCTGGAGGAGCACATTGAAGATGAAGAGGAGCTTGGTAACACGAAGTACACTGAGTGGAAGCAGCAGGGAAAAGTAAGGAGAGAGGAGGAGGCTTGGAAGAAAGTGGAGAAGGCTTGGAAAGCAGTGGCAGTGATCTGGAAACAGGTGAGTATTGGAAGTGGGGTCAGGATCTAGCACTCTAACACTGGCTTAGATGGAGGAACTTTGCCAAGCCCAGGAGATGGGGTCCAGTAGCAGCAATGGCAAGAGAAGAGCAAAAGAGGGACCAGGGTGCCTGAGGTGCAATGACTGGGAACTGGAGTGCCAGGTGGGCCTGGGCAAGTCAACATCATGCCTTGCCTGTATAGAGGCAAAGGTGAGGTGCATATGCCCCAGCCAGGAGAAGCCAGAGAGAAAGCAGAGACAAAAGGTAGGAGAGGAAGGGATGCCTGATAGCAGGGCAGACTCCAAGGAGACAAAGGAGGGTCTTGAGCAGCTGGTTAATGCATTGGGGATGGCATGGGTGGAGGAAACTGAAGAAGCTGGGAGTTTGGGGAGTGAGGATGGGGAGGAGAATGAGGTGGCAGCAAAGCTGTCAGAACTTTGTGTGAAGATCAGCAAAATTTCAGTGGTAGACAAGAAGATGAAAAAGATGGTCTTAGAATAGGTAGAGGGTCCACTAGATCCACTACATTTGATTAATCATAAGATGGCCTGGATTTGTCCAGATAATGGAGATGAAACTCCTCAACAATCTTCAAAGCATGCCCTAATTCAGTGGCCAGGAGTCATGAGGTCTCCTCATCAGTATCCTCATAATCTAACCACTTAATCAAATATAGTAATTTGCAGTTCCTTCACCTATGATCTATCTTTGAGTCTAGGATTTCGGAAATCTCAAACTCTGGTTCACCATCAATCTTGACTGGGGGTGGAGGTGGTTGCATGTGATCTGGAATCATGTTGGGGACAAAGGGTTCAAGTTGAGAAACATGAAAGACTGGATAAATGGACTTCATGTTCTCTGGGAGATGGAGTGTGAAGGATAGTGAGCCTGCCTGAGCAATAATGGAATAAGGACCTAAGTTCTTTTCAGTGAGTTTCTTGAAAGGCTGCATAGTCCTAAAGTACTTGGTCTTAATGAATATCTGGTCACCTACTTTAAAGTCCAGTGATGGAGATTGTCAGGCATCTGCAGGTCCTTGATATCTGACTTGGGCAGCAGCTACTTTTTTGTGAAGAAAGGTGTGGAAAGAGTCGAGGTCTATGGCATATTTTTAAGCTTGGGTGAAGGTAAGATTGCATTCCAGGTGCACGGAGATGTTTGGATGATAGCCCTTGTTTGCAAAGAAAGGGGAAACACCTGTGGTAGTATTAGGGGCATTGTTATAAGTGAACTCCATGAGGGGCAGGAGGTTGGACCAGTTGTTCTGCTGATAGTTGCAATAAACACATAGATACTGCTTCAGGGTTTGGTTCATTTGCTCGGTTTGACTGTCACCCTCTGGATGATACCTGGAGGTGAAGTGGAGATGGATATTGAGGGCTTGACCCAGAGAACAGAAGAAATGGGAAACAAACTTGGAACCTCGATCAGAGGTGATATGGGAGGAAACTCCATGTTTGGAAAACACATGGAGTAAGAAGAGTTTAGCAAGCTCTGGGGAGATTACCTTGTCATCTGTAGGAAAGAAGATGCACTGCTTTGATAGACAATTTACCACAATGAGGATGGCAGAGTAACTGGAGGAAGCCAGGAGCTGTTTGATGAAATCCATAGAAATGGAATTCCATGGCTTTTCTGGAATGGGGAGCTGCTTGAGGAAACCATAGGATTTATGATGGGGTACCTTAGCACAGGTGCAAGCTGTACATGAAGAAATGTATTCCTTGACAAATGCTTGAATGTTAGGCCAGGTATACTCTTGGCAAATGAGCTCCAGTGTCTGATTCTGACCAAAGTGTCCAGATAAGGGGTGGTTGTGCTTGTAGTGGAGGGCCTGGAGTTGGAGGTCAGAAGCATCAGGGACATAAATGCAGCTGTCCACACACAAGAAACCTCCTGGGTCTCTAAACCAACAAGAGTTAGATGGAAGGGTACCAGAACAGTGAATAGAGGTGGTTGGGTCAGAAGGGAGTGCCGAGATGATGTCACAATGGAGGGTTTCGATGTCAAAAAGGGATGCAGACCAGAAAACCAAAGATGCTAGGATGGAAGCCTGGAGAGATGCAGCAAGTTGTTCCTGTGTGAACATGGGCTGGAAGTTATGCAGATTGATGAGGGCATAGTCACCATTCCCCACACTGGGATAAACATCCCATCATCTAGTTAGAGCATTAGGTTTAGCACCTAAACAGCCAGGGTGAAAACAGATGATCAGATTAAACTGGGAGAGAAACTCTGACCACCAGGCTTGCTGGCAGGTCAGAAGTTTAGATGTAGCAAAATATTCCAGGTTCTTATGATCAGTGACAACATTCACTGGAGAACCAGAACCTTCAAGGTAATGATGCCAGGTCTTGAATGCAGTGAAAATAGCAAGGAGCTTCTTATCATGGGTGTCATAGTTGAGTTTCAGCATAGTAAGCATATGGGAAAAGAAAGCAACAGGGTGGACCTTGTCATCTGGGGACTGGAGTGAGAGGATTCCAGCTATGGCATAGTTGGAGGCATCAGTCTCAACAATGAGAGGAGCATCGGGGACCCAATGGGTCAACATAGGAGTGAAAGTAAA
Source organism: Pulveroboletus cf. rosaemariae (assembly GCA_038089275.1). NCBI lineage: Eukaryota > Fungi > Basidiomycota > Agaricomycetes > Boletales > Boletaceae > Pulveroboletus > Pulveroboletus cf. rosaemariae. Next base: position 2,995 of record JBBPKN010000161.1, on the reverse strand, counting down.
AGCATCCTTGAGGCACTGGAAAGCAGCATGACAAGAAATGTCAAAATCCCAATGAATAGACTTGCAGGTAAGGCGAGTCAGGGAAATGATGATATTGAAGTAGCCCTGGATGAAGTGGCAGTAGAAGTTAGTGAAACCAAGGAAGGACTGGACATCTCTAATCTTGCAAGGCTTGGGCCAATCCAGGATGGATTGAACCTTGTCAGGGAACATTGTGAGCCTGGAAGGAGAGAGTAGATACCCAAGATACTCAGTGAAATTGGTATGGAATTTGCATTTCTTGGATTTAGCAAAGAGGCCATGCTTCCAGAGGTGGTGGAGGACTTTGTGGACATGCTTGGTATGCAATGTCCAATCAGTGGAGAAAATTAGGATATCATCCAAATAAACAATTACTGAAACATCAAGAAGATCAGCAAAAATAGAATTGACAAACCACTGGAAAGCTGCAGGAGCATTGGTAAGCCCAAATGGCATGACAAGCCACTCATAGGAGCCATAGCACATATGGAAAGAGGTTTTCCATTCATCACCCTCAGCAATACAAACTAAATGGTAAGTGTGCCTAAGGTCAAGTTTGGTATAGACAGTTGCACAGCTTGGAGCATCAAGGAGATTGGAGATGTGTGGAAGGGGGTAGCAGTCTTTCTTTGTGATCTTGTTGAGGCCTCAGAAATCTACACACAACTGGAGAGATCCATCCTTCTTCTGAACAAAGAGGACAGGAGCAGCATGAGCAGATACAGAGGGTTGGATGAAACTGGTAGCAAGATGTTTGTCCAGAAAAGTCCTGAGTGCTTCAAGCTCAGAGGGTAACAGAGAATAGGTGGTGCTGACAGGCAGTAAGGTGCCTTCTTCCAGCTCAATCTTCAGGTCAAATTTGTGGTAAGGGGCAAGAGTAGATGCCTTGCTTTTGCTAAATACATTGGCAAAGTCATGGTATTCCTGGGGAATGCCAGAAAAATCAGCTGGAGGAGAAGCAATGGAAGCAGAACAGAGATGACTTTCCGGGGGTCAGAGCTGCAGATAGAATGGGACTGAGCCATCAAGGCTACAGGTATGTGCAAAGGCTGATGAGTTAAGTAGCTTGATCGACAGAGGTTTGGGGTCATGGGAACATGGTGAATTGGGTTTAGAGTCAGCTTGGATTGGAGAAACTGGAGGCTGCAGAGATAAGCTTGGAGGTGTTGGCATGTTTGATTCAGATAATCAGAACAAGATATGACTTGATACCCAGTCAATCAATGAATTATAGCAGGCAAGCCAGTTGTGTCCTAGAACAAGAGAACTAGATCCATCCAATGGAGTGACATAGAATGTCATCAGAGTGATATCACTGGTGTCAAAACAAACAGAAAGATCAATGACATTTATAATCATAGAATTGGAAGAGCCATCAAATAGTCAGAGCTGTAATGGAGGAATGGAATAAGTTGGAAGATTGTAAGTACTGACTAACTTGATGTCTATGAAGCAGTCTAAAGAACTGGAGTCAATCAGGGTGGAAAATGAAGGAATTTCATGTGAAACAAGGGTGATGAGAGGCATAAGTGAAGCATTATCTAACAGAATAGATGTGTTAAGTTTAACCTCCAGTAAAGCATGGGAAGAATTAATGCAACCTCCAGCCTGTGCAGAGTCTTGAAGGCTGTGGACTATTTTTTCACCTCTGAGATGGTGGCCTCCAGTTTGGTTTCTGGAGTGGAGGTTTTGGCCATGCAAGCTTTGGCTGCCTTGGAGGAAGTCCTTTGCCATATGCCCCATGATTCCACAGAACAAACAGAGGTGATTTTCCAGTCAACACTTGCATTCTTCAGTAGTGAGCTTACTGTCCTTACTAAGCTTGGATGATAAGTCCTGTTTCTGGGAAATGAATGACTTGGAGGAGCTGGGGTAATTAGCTGACTTGTTCCTTGATTCATTAGGGCCAGAGGTTGAAGTGGAGAATATAGCAGGTTTATTGGAGGACTTGGACAGATAAGATGACTTTCCTTGTTGGCTGAGTTTGGATTTGTGCTCCCAGTAGTGAGCATCAATGGTCTGTGCCAGCTGGCACAGCTCAATGAGTGTTGGAGGCTTGCCAACATGGGAAAGGTCATCTTTGATGTGGTCTGGCAGACCATTATAGAAATAGTGGCAAAGGGCACCTTCTTCATAGCCCTGGACTTGGAATGCAATTCTGTTAAACTCAACTACATATTTGTTGATTCATTGACCATTCTTCATAGTCAACTGGTCTAGCTGGTGCTCTGCATCTCCAACCAGGTCATGGGGTCTGAAGTTGGTCCAGAGTTCCTGAACAAACTCCTTATAATTGTCTATTCACAAGGGGTGGAAGTCAGGGTCTTTGGTAAGGAGAAGGTCAGGCTCAAACCATTCCAATGCCATGCCCTTAAGGTAGAACTGAGCATAAGTGACCTTGGCTTGGTCATTGGCAAAGGCTTTGAAACAATCCTGGAAATTTAATTCACACTGTACTAGAAAAATGCAGAGCTTTCAGGGATCAGTTCTATTGAACTGGTCTGGTTCCCATACTTTGATTCGCTGTGATGTTTCAGGGGTATGATGGGAAGAGCAAGCTAATCCATGGATGGTGCTAGTGAGATCAGTGATAGTATCATGGTGAATAGGAATAGGTTCCAAGTCTGAAAAAGGTTTAGGATCATCCTCCAGAATATTAGAATACCCATTAAAGAGGTCATCTCCAGGTTCATCTGGTACTCCTGGCTGGGCACCATGATTGTCAGGGGTGTGGGTAGGTTGAGGAACCTTGGAACCATCAGGGACTTCATCAACTTGAGTGCTGGATGTGGACAAGTGGGAGGAAGCAGGAGCCTATGAGGCCGAACCTGGTGCACAGTGAGCAGAGAAGCTCTTAAACTGATCTAGGATAGTGCAGGAGCAAGCTCTGGTTACATGGATAAACATAATAGCAGTACCAGCACAAGCGGAAGTTTGAATATACTGTTATAAATATTTTGATGTACTCCAGGGG